>JARFJB010001495.1:6975000-7120000 GCA_036346205.1 Vesta saturnalis | reverse complement strand
TCTGATAAATACTTCAGTGAAGAAAATTGGAATAAGACTAAATAAAGTAAACTCAAGTTTTTTCTTCGAAGCTCAAATTAATAATAATCCAGTGCTGCATAACATACCTGTCGTCAAGAAACGAAAAGGATGACCACTCATTCCGGTTTCATTTTTGTTTAGGTTAATGAACCTGAATACTGTTGTATCTAGCGTAAAACAATGGCCTTATATAGGCGAATGAATTCCACATCTGGTTTTGGGACATTGGACTTGTTTCTTGGTCAGCGACCTTGACCAAGAGAATGAAGTTACTTACAACTTGCGTCTTAAATAGGTTTATTTCTAGGTTAGACTAAAGAGTCTGCTTCCAGTTTATGTCTTAGATAGGCCAATACATCCCGCATTTGGTTTTTGCCTTGGTTAAGTAGATGACCTTGAAGAGGTCAACTAACTTTTAGTTTGGTTCTCAAACCAGCTAATGAACTTTCACTTCCTTTTTGTTCCTAGGCGAACCGTACGACTCGAGGCGTTGCCAAGGAATGATTTTGACATTGAAACACTGTTTATCTCTCAGATTTATGGTAACTCCATTCCTATCTCCCATTTAAATTCCCCAACTAGCCCATATACTACTCAAGTACATGTTATCCAACTACTTAACGATCTTACTAGTTATATATACAGCCATTGTTGTTTCACAAAACGGCATAATCTGTAAAATACACGTCATACTAGCGCTACCTGCTTGATAATTTTAGCGGGAAACCGTCATGAACAAGAGGTAGTAATTGTTTACCTAAATCAGTAAGTTAAACTGGCTACTATCTGAAAGGTAACTTCAAATTCATATAAAAGGTTTCTAAAACGTCAAATGGATAGTTATAGACAAATATTAATATAGTGATTTACGTTATACATTAAATGCACATTAATGCTCAGCAAAAATAGCAAATGAGCAATCATGCTCAAAACAAGTTACCATTGACTATTAAACATAGTAGTCGGTAAAAGCCTTACTGAGATTTAATTATAAATACTTGGAAAATTGTAATCTCATGTACCACAGGCCATAAATAAAAATGACACCTTAAAAATTCATTTAGCGTATTGAAGATACTTGGTAATTATAACTAAGCTCAAAAAAACCATATATATTAAATAAAATAATCATAAACAACAAAAGATAAATAGACAAATGTATTACCATAAGACAAATGGAGCCTAACCAGTAAAAACATCTGGTTATGTACAGAGAGGCAATTAACGTTAATTACTTCTCCTTCCACAAACAACTAGACAAAAAAAGATATTCTTTGGGAAGTTGTTGAGTACACTCCCGCAAAGGTTTATGACATAAAATATGTTTAAATATCGGCCACTCGGGGGGGGGGGGGGCTGACATGCGTACTACAGAATTCATCTGATCACCATGAAACTGGCAAGTTTATTTAAAAGAACTGGAAATGTGCTGCACAAAAGCGAAGGTAAAGCTGGATGAAAAAAATACAGTGGATACCAACGATCAGAAGACTCTTCAGAAGATGACCCCACAATTGAGAATGCGTGATTATGCTGCAAGACTTGAATACTGTTCTAGAAGCCTTGCTTTGCAAAATGATAATCCCAGTTTCACCAGTAACATCTGGTATAGGGACGAATGTCATTTTTATTTGTAGGGTCATGTAAATAGGCGAAGCAATAGATTTTTAGGTTTCCAGCAACTAGAAGAGGTGCAAGAGCATAGTGGAGAAGTGACCGTTTGGAGCGCAGTTTCTGTCTGGACGAGGAATTATTGGACCTTACTTCATTGGAGAAAATGGACGTCCCGCAACTGTTAATCAAGAGCGCTATGTTGCTCAAGTTCTCACACCGTTTGTAGATGACCTTCGGAAGTTTTGCAGATCAAGCAACTTACCCTTCGGTAACCAGTTTTTTCAGTAAGAAGGGGCAACGTTTCACATAGCACAGGCTTCAATAATCGTTCTACGTGAGACGTTTGGAAACAATGTGACTTTATGTTTCATCGATTTTTCTTTTCCATCTCACTATCCAGACTTAACGTCATTGGATACATTTGTTTGAAGTGGGTTTTCAGAGATAACTCTCCATCTCCAGTGCAACAGTTAAAAGAGAAAATACACAAACGGTACGACAGATGTAACAGCCTCTATTTTCAAATATGTGCTTTCAACGTAATGGAGGGTACTTAGAACATGTTATTTGTAAAGCTAAGACTTAAGTGTTAATTTATAATTACACATTATTGTAAGTGAAAAACGTTTGAAATTTTCAGTATTATAAATTAATAGAATAGTGTACTTATATAAAAATGGAAACGTCAACAAGGTTCTTTAAAACCCTAAGAAATCAATTTAATAAGTCAAGAAGATCCACAATCTGTTAGCAACATAATAACTAAAGAATATGAGTAACTTTGAGAGCGTGTAAATACTAATTAATGCACCATACTTACTAGCAGAGAAGTGACAAGAAGAAAAGGTCAACATGTTTCATTCCCTCCCCATAAGGGAAGGGGGCTACTTAAGCTTTGCAAGCTCCTTCAGCCACAGTCATGGATTTCCAACTTACATACATTAATACATTGATTGCGGTCAGAATAGGATCGAAAGGAATGTAGTTAGCGTTCTGAGGGGAAGGTGTTACCCTAGCATTCGCTTTAATAGCCGCACATGACATGCGTATACACAGCAACCATGTCGCTATTTGTGTGCAAGGAAAACTTCCTGAAACCTTACGCAGGGTGGATGGTATCGTAAATTGAGCCCATTACCTCCGAATTATAAGTAGATAGTAATCACTGATTCACCAACTCGGCATAGAAAAGTTACCTTTTTGACATCAAATGCTTTCCGACCTCTAGCGTAACCAACGTCAAATGGTGATCCCTGTCACTGTTACAAGCTACCTTGAAAAGCAATGGTCTAGATAAATTTAAAAGCAAATGAATGAAACAAACCATTAAGACAATTATATTTCTAAGCCGTTTAAAATTGAATAGTTATTTAAAATCATTACTTTAGTTTAATATAAATTTGATTTTGATTATGCATGTTACATGAAATATTAATTACTTAGCCCTGCACTTTCGTGGATTCAATAAAGTTAATATGCTTACAAAAAACAGAAACTAAAATCCCGAGATACAATTTACACGGTAGAGAACAACGCACTCTAATATTCGGGTTTAACGAGGATTCTACTCTATTTAATGATCAGCTTATAAACGTAAAGTAGCTTGTTCCAGTAAAAACTTTTCTCAGTCACTATGCTATATGATAACAAGTATCAATTTTACATCACTTGCTATTAAATTGAGAAATGTTATAATAAGGAGCTTTATACGTTTCGTTACTGTTTAAAACATTAATACAATCAAAGTGAATGGTTTTAATCAATTACTTTAAAAGCTTCTATTTAGTAGTATAAATTCTTTGTGGGAAATGGTAAACTGTGGAGTTAGGCCGATCAGCTCAACTAATATGAGACCACATCTGCAAAAGCTGTTAAATTAGGCCGACCAACTCAACTAATGTGAGGACACAGTAGTAAAATTATGGAAATAGGCTGTCAACTCTACCACTAAAGATAATTGATCATGTAAGGTAAATTATTAAATGAGAAATGTTTTATGATCTTGCTCAAATAGCGTTTGGACATTTGTTTTGTATATATTAAAAAGTAGTTTCGTTTAAGAAAGGGAAAGATTAACCGTTTGTGGTTATACTAGCTACAATAATATTAAGTGATTCTAAAAAAAATAAACATGGGGGTAGCCGAGGCATGTCCAATGATTGCATATATTGTGTTGATGAAGCTAAAATATAAGAATTGTGTTAATAATGGTTCATATCAGTGTAAGGATCCTGGCAACATACAACAGAACTGCGCTACTCGCGTACTTGTATTCCACATTACCACTAGAGTTTCATTATTTACTACAAAATATTTAAATTTCTCTAGTCATTAAAAATTGTTTACCTCAGTCTTTTGTTTACCTTTTTTGTAATTTGCTTCCATTTTGATTCTTTAATAGACATATTAAGAAACGAGACGTCATCATCTCTGATGTCATTATAGCCATTAATTCACGGAACATTTTACTGAAATTTTTAAGTTGGCAAACCTTGATTAAGAATTATATCATGTCTGTCACTGTTACAAAATGTGTCAAAAACAAAATTTGTCAACTGGAATACTTTGATGTGAGTAAATTCGCTACGGTATTTTTGGCACGTACATGCAAGATTATCTTCCATTTTCTTGTTTTGTGACAGAATTTGGATAAAAAAAGGCGACTATATCAAATTTTCACTTTCAAAATTAAAACATTACCAACCGCCATAAAAATCCCTAAATCAACTAAAGATTCTTGTTAAAAAAAAGGCAAATTACAAAAAATACCATAAAACGTTTTTTACATTTCGTACTTTAAGACTGGTCTTCTGAAACTTATTTTTTAATATACTATTCTAATATTCCTTAGAAGTGGTACAAATTTGTTTAATAGTTACATAAAATAAACGGATGTTATAACCGGTAATTATTAATTAACCAAAGTAGAGAGTAACAGGACTAAAGTGTTAAAGGTGCACTCTTTCATATAACTAATAATTATGGTACGTAATTAAATATTTTTTTGTTAAATAAGGCATTTTTGGTATATCAGTAAAAACAAACTTTCTTAAGTTTGACCTATAAAAATTGTAATTATAGTTTTGGGAAATAAGTGTTTAAAGACGCATGTTGAAACTTTTCAATTCGAAGGAATACGGTGTGATATGATTATTATTAATCTATCTTTAAGGCCTTTTTTGTTTCAAAAAGCATCGAAATTTCACATGACTATCTTGATGTAATATAAATCAAAGTCATTTATATATTGATTATATGTAACTAGGTCAGGTAGTACAATTACTATATTTAATCAATTTATGTTTAATTAATTGCTTAGCTTGCGCCACTATAGAATATTATTAAAATCGTTAGAATATGTACAAGATTCTGTAAGCGATACTATGTATTTCTAATCTTTTGTGCTATAAGAAGTTTGTCTTTGATGTATTCTTTTGAAATAATCTATGTAATTTTGAGGTTGCGTCTATTTAATTGTATTAATTAATACAATTAATTGGCCGCAACCTCAAAATAACATATATATATATATATATATATATATATATATATATATATATGGTGTCTCTAATGTTTATATATTTTCAAAGCTATAACTCATCACCTAATTTTCCGAGATAGCATAAATTGTATGTTTCTTTGTAGCAGTTACGACATACGCCCCTATGGGTCGAGTTACGAACTTCAACATAATTTCTAGCTATTTCTCTTACTTGGTTTGTTTATAAGGATTTTTCCCAAACCTTTTTACCATTGTCGAGATGGAGACGCTCCATACCCCTATCCGAACATCCGGTATATATATATATATATATATATATATATATATATATATATATATATATATATATATATATGTGTGTGTGTGTGTGTGTGTGTGTGTGTGTACATAGAAAAAATGCTACCACAAATTTCAGGGCCAGTGACAATGGTTGAGTGTATGATCACAACTGGTATGATGTAAAACAATGTGGTAGGGAAGAAGAAGAATCTCGTGGACAACTGTTTTTGGAACTCCCAATCGTATTGCAAGTAAGCCAAAACGTTGAGAATATTTTCTGCGGTGCGTGTTCTACGAACGCTTACAGGTGCTTGAGTCGGCTCCATCTTCCCAGTGTCTCGTAATCGATTGTGGTCTAAATATTTAATATTTTCTCGTATAAATCACGAACGGGTTTTCACTAAAATTTAAATAAATAGTACCGTCTATTTAGTTTTTTTCCCACAAAATCACA
Source organism: Vesta saturnalis (assembly GCA_036346205.1). Lineage (NCBI taxonomy): Eukaryota > Metazoa > Arthropoda > Insecta > Coleoptera > Lampyridae > Vesta > Vesta saturnalis. Next base: position 7,114,130 of record JARFJB010001495.1, on the reverse strand, counting down.
AAAATGTGAAATCACTTTAGACAACGCCCTATAGTTTATTTGTTCCAACTAAAAACAGCCTTCAAAAGAATACAAATTGCTCTTTCAAACGATACTAAGAGTATTTGAATCCGTTAAGTGGCCCATGAGATGTTAAAATATAAATATTGGAAAGTGCATTGTCTCCCTCTACTTTATTATGAGAGATACAGAAAAAGATACGGATTTTTTCCCAAATCTCTAGGCCTTACCATTGTCGAGATGGAGACGGTCCGTACCCTTATTCGGATACCTGGTATATATATATAAATTCTACCACTTATTCCTAAGACTAAAATATGACGATCTAACCCGACTTACCTCAGTCCAAAAGTAGTTAATTACAGGAAAACATAGTGTCAAAAGTTCAATGTGGATTTAGTTTTTGATAAATAATTTTTGTAATAATTGGTGTACTGCTACAATATTCTCCTGAGGCGGGTTTTGCGGGGTGGAAAATTAAAATCTGCTATCATTTTCAGTGTAAAATTTAGAGGGGCCACCTTCGGAAACTGTGCATACATTTAAAACGAAATAACTTTTTTGAACCACAATGTTTTTAACTTTTAAATAAAAATTCTTATTCTCCAACTTCTTTCAACTAAAAAATCTATACCTGGTAAGAATTGATTTGAACAACGGTTTCTGAGATATTTGGATTTAAAAAATTCATTTCGTGTCTACAATTCAACACAATATGAAGAGAAGGAAGGAAAGTAACTGGCACTGAAAGGTGGTGGCAAAAAGATTGTGATACTTAACAATTCAACCATACATTTTGGTACTAATAGCATGAATTACGGCCTATCTTTTGGTTGGTGAAGTGAAGTGAAATTCGTGAAAGGCCTCTCATTGTGAACTGTGTTCTATTGTTGATTCTCTGGATACATTCTTGCGTTTTTGTCGGAGTTTATGTTTTAAATTGCGAATAGTACTGGAATATCATGAAAGAGAATTAGCAAGTTCCAGTGAATTATCAAACAATTTGCAAATTTATTATCGTCATGGCGTACAGTATACCAACGAAGAAATTACCAATATGTTATTGGTTTTTGGATATTGCCAAGTAAATGGTTTATAATCTTGCAGTGCAGTGCAGTGAAAGATTTTCCAATCGAAGATTACCAAACCATACAACCTTCGCGGCAGTTGATAGACGTCTTCTTGAAACGGGTAGGTTTGCGCTTGTTTCTATTCATTATGGTCGTGCACGTAGGGTAAGAATTCCGGAGGTTGAGGAAGATATTCTAAATCGGATTGGAGAAAATCAAAAACTCAGCAGCAGAAGATTGGGCTTACAGCTAGGGGTAAGCAAAGATACTGTTAATAGGGTAACCAGAGAACAACTACTGCATCCATTTCATGTTCAACGGGTACAAGATATTTTACCCCATGATTTTGAAGCACGCCTAGGTTTCTGCCGGTTTATCCAAGAACAAAGAAATCAAGATAGAAACTTTATACGAAGAATTTTATTCACAGGTGAAGCCACTTTCATACAACTAACTTGCACAATGAACAGGTGTATGCTGAACAAAACCCTAAAGGGACTAAAGTTACCCATTATCAGCATGAGTTTAAGGTCAATGTGTGGGCAGGAGTCATTGACACTTTCATAATTTGTCATGCCATTTTACCACGTCGGCTAAATGGCGCAAATTATTTGGAACATCTACAAAACGAGTTATCGCATTTATTAGATCATCTACCCTTCGAAGGGGAATGTGGATTGCACGACGGTGTGCCTCCACATTTTACGTTAAATTTTATATTGAATGAGAACAGAGTTTAGTTTTCCACCCTGAAACCCCCCCCCCCTAGCCGAATATTGTGACAATACGCTAATTATTACAAAAATTATTTATGAAAAACTAAATCCACGTTGAACTTTCGACACTCTGTATCTCCGAAATCAACCACTTTTGGACTGAGGTAAGTCGGGTTAGATCGTCATATTTTAGCCTCAGGAATTTGTGATAGCATTTTTTCCGAACCTTTTAAAGACACCCAGTACATGTGTATACCCACACTTCTTCTTCCGTACCACATTGTTTTACATAAGGTATTGAATCATACCGATTATGATCATACACTCAACCATTGTCACTGGCTCCTAAATATTATTCGGGAAAATCCAAATTTCCTGTTATACATATTATGGACGAACGAAAACACTTTCAGTAGCACAGAGGGTGTGATTTTGCACAATATTCATTATTTGTCCGAGCAAAATCCATATTGGATGCGGCAAGTAGAGCGTCAAAATCGCTGGAGTTTGAACGTATGGTGTGGAATGATGGACGGAAAAATTATACGTCCACATTTTTTTTTACCAAACCGTTAGTGGGGATAGGTTCTTTGAATTCTTGAACGTTCCTCTTTCAACACTTTTAGAAGCCGTCTCCTTGGAAACAACCAGCCACATATGGTTCCAGCTTAATAGTTGTCCGGCACATTATGACTGAAACGTCGTCATTTATGTGAGCAATCTTCCAAACGTGTTATTGGAAAAGGAAGTCTCTGGAAATCGCCGGATCATACTTGTTCAGATTTCTACCTATGCGGTAGAAAAAACCAACAAACAGGGAAAATGTGATGGAAAGAATACTAAATGCCATTAGAAGCTCGCCTAGGGCTTAAATTGAAGCAGCGGATTTTATACCGAAATTAGATTAAATGATTAAAAATTGGTGACCCATTTCTGGCTAAACTTTGTTTGTGTAGGTAGTTCTAAGATTTTTATGCTTCTGTTTAATTATTATTACTGCTATTCCGTTGGACCGTTGGCCTTTAAATACGCTTAAAAACTAAGTTTTGAACCAGTTCTAAGCCTGGATAAGGATCGAAGGAAGGCAATATTGTTACTTAGTGGGGAGAAAGTCGAACCGTACTTTAAATTACGCCCGTTACAATCGATATGTGATTTGTTTTCCTGACAAGGTAAGTTATTCCGATTGCGGTATTCAAATCGAGAGCAGATGGAGATATCGCGAAGGAGTTTTCACTAAAATTTAGGTAATTTTAACACGCGTAATGGTCTGACAAATAAATATTATCGTTCTATTTAGTGTTTTCCTAAAAGTCACAAAAATGTGCAGTCGCTGCAGAGAATGCTCTCTAGTTTACTAGTTTAAAACTAAACGCTGCAACTAAAAACACCATTCAAAAGACTATAAATTGCTCTTTCAAACGAGAATGTTCGATTCCGTTGAGTTGTTCAGGAGATGTTAAAATGTAAATATTGAAAAATGTATTGCCCCCCTCCCCTCCTCCATTATGAGAGATACGGAAAAATTTCGCAAATTAAAATGATCACTCAAGCTTTCAAATGATATTTTCAAAATTAAAGCTCATTACTCAGTTTCCCGAGATAGCATGAATTTTATATTTCTTTATAGCAGTTGCGCCCCCTATCGGTCGAGTTACGAACTTCTATATAATCTACTCCTTCACTATCGATTAATCAAAATTTTGTTATTCTCTGTAACCATTTATCTAGTACTAAACCTTATAATTGCCAGCCCTATTCTTGAGTAAACGTTTAGTTTACATTTTGCAGGGTACTTATCTCTAAAAAGGCGGCACAAAACACTAGGACAAATTCCCAAGATTAAAACATGAGTATCTAGCTCAATTTACCTTAGTCCAAGAGTTGATAGTTTCCGAAATACAGGGTGTTCAGTTCAGTGTTCTTTTTTTTTAAATATTTTTTTAAATATCTATCTTAATAATAACAGAATTTGCATGAAATGTGCTTAGAGGTTTTCTATGATGAGAAATTCAGATTTGATCATAGTTTTGGTGCATCTTCCAGACGGCGCCACCAGCAGCCTTTTGTCTGCATTTAAAGCTCCATATCTTTTTTCTGCCTCAGTATATCAAGTTTCTGGTCAAATTCTTATTCGCTGACATGTATTCTGTAGATGCCTCTTCAAGCAGCCGTTTCTGTGATAACCGAAATTAAATTTTTCATTGCGTACTGAAATTCCTTATAGCCCCTCTTCACACTTTATCCAGAAAGAATGAACTGGCAAAGAACATCAGGAATTGCGTACAAACTCAATAACAAACGACCAAAACAACAGACTTTTATTAAGTAAATTATAAATTTTTCAATTAAACTCTAAGTAAATGTAGAAAGTGATCCCCGTTTTTATGTACACAAAAATTAATTCTACGGAGAAAATTTAACTGCACCCTATCCATCATCTCTGCATCTAACCCTAAAATGTTTATTGAATTTTGTATTGGCGCCCCAATCCTTCTTCGTTGTTTATTGGTTTAGAACATACCAACTCTTTACGTGTTCCCCATAAAAAGTAATCCATGAGCGTTAAATCCGGTGAGCGAGGTGGCCAATTCGCAGGAGCATTATTTCCTCTGCCGATCTATCGATTCCGAAAATTCTCATTTAAGTGATTTCTGACATTTAGCGTGGAATGTGTTGGTGCACCGTTGTGCATGAACCACATATTTTGCCTAACAACTAGTGGAAGTTCATCTAATAAATTTTGCAAATTTACTGAATGTTCTAGGTAATTTAAACCATTCAAACGAAGTGGTAAGATGACAGGACTTATGATAAAACTGTCAATAACTACTGCCCATACGTTCATTTTAAATTCACGTTGATAATGCACAACCTTTATTGCATGCGGGTTTTCGTCAGCATAAATGTGTTCATTATGTAAATTTGTCATAACCCTTCTTGTAAAACATCACTCATCGGTGAATAAAATTTTTCTATGAAAACTTGGTTCATTTTCTCTCGTTTCATTTATAAAAAGACAGAAGCGTAGTCTTAATACGGACTCGTGACGTAAAAGCTCTGGTATTGTTTGGAGGAAAAATGGATGTAACAGCTGTTCTCTTAACGTTCTGTGTCCTTAGAAACGACAAGTTCCAATCCAGTGTATCTAGTGCTCAGATCTTCTTCAACTCGTTCTAGAATTTGTTCCTCAACGTCTTCTGTTCTAATATTACGATTCCGTCCATAATCAACCGTAGCAGGAGAAAAACTACCGGTTGCTCGAAGACGCCTTTCAACAGCGGTAAATGTTTGATGGTTTGAAACGCGCCTATTTCGAAATGTTTCTTGGCATACTCTGACCGATTCCCGACCATTTACTTGACAATAACCATAAACTATATCATATCGGTTATTTCTGCGTTAGTGTAGGGAAAGGCCGTAGCGAAAAATTAAAGAAGGAAGTTAAAATTACAATAAAGATTTGTCAGAGTGAATTGTTTGATAATATTCTTTTGTAGCTAACAACAATGCTTAATAATGTTTAGTCGTTGCTATGATGAATTTTAGTACGCAATGAAACATTTAAATTTGATTATCACAGAAAAGGCTGCTCGAAGCGGCAACCATTCTTGTAGATGCAGGTGGAAATATAACTACTACTATAACGGCACGTTGGCTGGAAATCTACCACCGTTGATGAATCGCATATAGATGATCCAATATCAAATAAAATAGCGATATCAAATACAATTAATACTTCAGTGGAGAATAGAAATTTACAACCATCCACTTCCAAAAACTAATAAAATTTTGTTAACGTCAACGATGTAACTTTTTAATATTTATTAAGTGTTTCCTGCAATAAAAAGGTTTAAAATGTATTTATAACCAAATAATCGTAGAAAAAGTATAGTATACAACTCGCGCGAAATCAAAATTTCCCACTCGTAGGTATATAAACTGTTCATATACCTACTCGTAGGAAATGAGTATCATTTCGCGCTTGTTATACAATGTACCATTTTAAATCGCACATTACGTTATTTCCCTCTAGACTGACGTTCTCCAACTTACTATGGTTTTATTAATCAATTGTTTGATTAATGGAGGTTAATCGATTGTTTATGTAATCGATTAATTCAGTAATCGTATATTAACACAACAAATGATTCAAGTTTATGGAATTTTTAATGTTTGAATGTACTTCAATTTCAATACGTAACTTAAATCAATCAGATTTTCTCACTTAACTTTGTTTGCTAAATTTAATTAAAATTCTCTTATAATAAATGTAAATTTAGTAGTGCTTCAAGCTAAGGGTATGTTCCGAATTTTAATATTTTTACTCCTTTAAATTGCATTTGACAGACAAGTAATTTTCCGCTTTGCAAATATTATACCCGAAAAATTCTCCTTTGTACACTTAACAATTCAAACACGCCCCTACTTCCTTATGATAGACAACAGCTAACCCCGAATTGTAATTTATACGTTAAATGTTCACTAACAACCTCTTTTAAAATGATTTAATTTTTAACCCTGTTTTAATTGCAATAAGTAAACCTTTCTTCCCTTTTTTTTTCAGCTAAATAAATATCAACAATTATAACCTATGACCCCCCCTCTTTCGCGAGTAATCAATAGAAAAACGCTAACGAAAACATATTCTGTTGATTACATTAGATTTAGCAACAAAATGGAATAATGGGTAAATCACGGACGTTATTTGAATTTATTAATAAAATATGTAAACATTAATTAGAATTCTATCTGTATACAACAAAAAATGAAAAGTTACGAAAGTCGCTTTGAAAGATCCTTAAACTGTCATGCAGTTGATGAACTATACTTAGTTCTCGTTTACCTTAATTAAAAAAACTTTGGCTTAAAATATCCTGTGTATATTGTAAGTTAGAAAGCAACGTGGAAAGTTTTTGTGTTTTGTTTTGTTAAAGAACACCTAAAGAAAAGTTAAATTCATTAAAATATTTTTATAAAACAGTTATCTGCAACTCTTAGTTTATACTTTAATAGTTTGGTAGTGAATTTTTCTGTTCATTGATATGTACTGTTAACGTTTTATATGAGATTGGTTCCGGGAGATCAATACAAGGGACAAACACATTTTGTACTGAGTGAAAAGAGACACAGAGTAAACGGGCGAGGTGGAATGGACGTATTGACAAACATCGATTGTGTTTTACTCATCCTAGAGGGAACGATTTATGAGAGCTGTTATGATACCTTTCACGAAGACGAGTAGACTAAAGAAGTATGTTGTACATAAAACCGTAAGCTCTGTAGTATATGAAACGAAAATGATGCTCTAAACATGATTTTGGTGAAGAGAACAATTTGGATTTAGAAAAGGAATAGTAATAATAATAATGAATCTTGAGTTATAGAAGAAAGATAGATATTGAGAGATGGGGAATCAAAGATTGATCAGAAATTGCAACCGGTCATAAGTAGTCTACTGAGTTTAGATGTGGTTCTGCGATCTTAGAGCATAACTCCGTTACCGAAGCCTAAAAACAGATTTTCTTATCGTAAACTTCACGTACTGAAATGTTCTATCAAACTTGTCCAAATAAAAAAAACTGTACAACACTTCGTAGAAGTAGACAAAGAGACAAAAACGCATCAACTAAATAATTATACATGCTCCGCTGCTACGTTATTTGTATAGCAAACACAACCGCTACGTGTTTTTTCGTTTTCTGCAAAAGTTGCGTCAGCCGTATAAGTATCGGATAAATGCACTCATAACACTTATGAAAGAAACTGCCATGGTGACAGTTCTAGGTGTTGGGAGTTGATGGATGCAACGGCTGGAGACGTATAAAGTATGAGAGCGATAACAAAACAAACAAATATTGTTCACTAATCGACGATATTTTAGAGAAGGCAGGATTTTTTGTTAAACTGACCGTTTTAATAAAAAGAAATAGATCAGTCTTTTCAGAACGATGTTAATAATACTAAGCGTATTTCGGATTGAAGAAAAACAGCTTAATTTTTCAGTAAGCATAGAAAGTACTTTTGGTACCTAGAATTTTACTCTACAAGGGGTTCTTAGTTTTCTTAGTAAAATCCTGTTCCATTGGGATGTCCGGGTGGGAGGGACCCAAGCGATATTGGTCATCGAAAGTACTTACTTTGTGCTCCATTATTATACGAGGGCTGTATGATTATTGAATAAAAGATATTGTTTTGGCAAATAAGCATTTTATTTCTCAACATAGCCTCCTTTCAGCTATATACATTTAGTCCAGCGTTTTTGCAACCTTTTTATTCCTTCCAAATAATAGGTTTTCTTGAAGCCCTCAAAATAGGCGTTTGTTTTAGTGATGACCCCTTCATTAGATCCAAATCTCATACCGCCCAGCCATTTCACCAGGTTGAAAACAAGAAATAGTCGCAGGGGGCTAAATCTGCGGAATATATGCAGTTTGTAGCCCAATATATGGATTTTTTCCATTGCTATTACACACGTATGCACACGTTCATTGTATTGATAGAATAGAATCTGTCCAAAAGCTCAGAACAATATTTGCCGGTGATCGTTTTATTCAAGGTAATCGGGCATCCCAAAAAACTGCGGCATGACCTTGTTGGTCAGCATACCCACCTTGGCCTTCTTTGGAGAAACCCACTGTCTTGATTTCTCCTTGGTCTCTGGTGTCCACGGTAATGAAACGGCAAAAAAACTCGTGCGGATTGCGTCGGAACATCGCCAAACACTCCTTTGAAGTGGCCACACGGTTGCGCTTATGGTCGAGTGTGTCAAATATCTACCGTAGATTGTGTGAAAATTGTTACTTTGTAATTAAAATTGCTTCAATAAATGTAGCTTACACATTTAAAACATTGAGGACGGTATGTCGGTGGTCATATTAATAAATTATTTTAAAAAGGCAAATTTACGTATTACAAAGATTTGGCGAATTTATGTGTTTGGACGTTATCAATATTCCTTTTGGTGTTACTTCAAATTAAGCTGCTTAAAGTATATGACTTGGGAAATTTGAATCCTACAAGTCATCCCGGTATACATAATATATTTTACGTAAGAAAGTTGTATTTAATGTATTTTTAACATCTGTGTCGGACCTCTGATTGTTTATTTTAATTTACATCATTATCATAATACACGAATAGTGACTTGAGAGTATTATTCCATTACTGTATAATATTATAGTAACTTCATTTGTTTGTTACTGCATTATTATTATTTACGGAGTACCTAATTTTAAAGATTATATACTTTGTTTACGTTCAAGTTACCGAGTAGTTTATTCTATGAGAATTTTGATTCACGCAATTTTACAGCGACAAGGTTCAATTATTTTTATTATTTTAATAAAATCTTTAACGTAACGATTGATGAGAATGTCTCGATTAAAATATTTGGTATTTTGAGTGTGTTTGATTTAATTTCATTTTAAGAGATGTTTTGATATTTACGCAACGTAAATATAGAATGAACAAGATCGTTGACCGATCAACTAGTCTTTTAGCACGTCATTTTTTTGTGAGTATGTGCAAATATTTTGAAGTTCTATACGAACTATCGTACCGGCTGTTGATTCACTGATATACCTGGTTGCGACAAAAGGTAAGCAATTTTTTTTGTTTGTTTGGAACATTTAGGTATTATGACCCCTATTCTGACATTTATAAACATTCGACCGCGTTTTTTTATTTTTGTTGTGACGTAGATTCATCTTAAATTGAATAATTAATTACCGTGTTAACCGGTCATTTTTTTTAAATTGAGCCAGTAATTTTACATTGAAGTTTACCGAAATGTATAATGAGTTTGAGTTTAATTATCACAATTTTCGCGGTATTTAAATGAAGCTTAATATTTTATTTAAGTGTAGGTGAGCTTTGCGCAGATATTTTTAAAGTAGAATTTCAGGTAAAGGTGAGTGTTCTTTTCGAGTGAACATCATGATTTCCTGTTATGTCATTATTTTAAGATCTAGTTCATGACGTCTTTCCCGTTATATATTTATTTTACAGGTGGCGCCTTTGTGACATATTTATCCTGATTTATGACTTACCCTTATTGTGTTTTATGTAGTACGAGCTATTCTAAACTCATTCCTTACCAGTTACTTCCGATCTACTGCAATTTTCGTCCGTAACAAGTGTGAGAAATGGCGGCACCCATCATGCTGGTAGCTCTTTTTATGTCCAAATATTCACGGGAATGTTATATACCCGCTCAGTTGAGATGCCTACAGCCTCAGTCACCTCACTCACTTTCATTCTGGGGTCGTCCAACATCACTCCATGAATTTTATCCTCGATTTCTGGCTTAACGATCTCTTTTGGGCGACATGAAAGTTCGGCGTCGTTTGTGCTGGTAAGATCACAACCATTTTTTAACCATTGAAATTGATGGTGCAGAGTCCCCATAGTACTTTTTGATTTCGGTGATGGTTCTTTATGCAAAAAATAATGCTTAGTCAGCACAAGAATATCACTTTTTCCATGTTCGTTAAAATTCACGAGGTTGTCTGCTTTCAATGGCTATCAAACACAAACTAAATGGCGAAGCTTGCTCAAAAATTGACAGTGGTCTATTATCAGATGACAGCTGGTGAGAGCAGTCTTGCATTTAAAATTACTGCTCGGAAAATTCAAAAAGTCACTGATTTATCAAAATGTCCTCATAACATTTGTGGTTTCTAACCATAATGCTGTTCACCGTAAAATATAATCGTATAGGGCATTTTTATTTCCCATCAAGGTTCAATAGTGCTCGTGATAGTGCTAATGTAAGTTTTTCGAAAAATGAAGAACGAAAATCAAATGAAACGATCAAGAGTTGTTTCTGCTAGAAACATACGTAAAAGCTAAGAAGTTGTTCGAACAATTAAAATACCAATCAACTAGCTACATGGCCTTAGGGTAGTTGTAAATAATGCCATTAGTAAAAACTTTGGTACATTTTTTTCGCCGTGACATATTTATACGCATCTGTAGCCGCTGACTCTGTAAACAAAGCCCGTCTTTGTAGATTTGTTTGCATCAAGCTCCAGTCTTAGTGATTCTGGAAAAGATGTGCCAATAATTTTCGTCACAAACTCATTATCAGAAGGTTAGATTCAAACAAAGCGACAAGACTAAACGGGATCCCAGCTAACTATACAAAAAGTTACACAGATTTAAGATGTTTTAGGAAATGTATTTTGTTTTAGATTTTTAAAACACTACTCACTTGAATAGATTTTGATTTGAGAATCCAAATACGTTCAAATATGGTATCTATCAATTTGAAAATCGACCTTTTTATGCAAAAATGCAAAAGAGTCTACCTTTTTTCAATGCCAGAAAAATTGAACTTGTCGCACAATTTATGCAAGGATAAATAGGATGATCATATTTCCTTTGTCACCCGGTATACACAGGTTCAGGTATTGTTAATACTTCCAAGTGTTCTGGCAGCAAAGTCAAACCTTAAGCTTACGTGTATTTGAACATATCAAAGGGTTAATTATCTATATCTATAAAACACAAAATTGTTTCTACCTATGGCCGTTATAGACTTTGAAACCATATAACCGATGTGCTCAAAAAAGGTTTCATTAAAAAGGTAATAATGCGAAGATGGTTTTAGACCAATAAAATAGGATCATTCGATTCATTCATGATTTTGCTGTTCCCGAATTTTGAACTTTTTAAAAATTTATATTTTTAAATAGGGTATCCGCTGTTTTATATGTTTTTATAAGAAAAATTTTACCTTTAAATAAATATCGTAAACGGTTATTGAGGTGTATTGTAACCATATCTCCAGGCTAGTGCTTAATAAATATCGAAAATTTGAAACAGTTGGCAAAAATTTAAATCTTTATTTAATTTTTTTGATTATGTTTTAATGAATTTTGCCGAAGGAACAACTTCATTTTGATTACATTAAACCTAATAATTATTTTTCGAATCTTTAAATGCACAGTTAACATAAAATTTAAAGTTATGATAAAGTTTGGTTCAAATAAAGTTGGGTATAACTCATCGATGTAGAACTCTATAATAAAATTACATATTTTTATCTCTCTCCCTCTCAACTACATGTGTTAGACAAGGATGGCCATAAAATCATAAATCTGCTGTCATTTTTTGAAATTGTTGTTTATGTGCTTTGCTTTACTTTTTATAAAAAAAAAACAATTTTTTTCAAAACTGTCTACGACTTATACAGTTAATTATCGGTAATTTGGTAACATTTTTACATAATTTATATAAAATTTACAAAATTTGAGATATGCTATGTAATAAGCACCTTAAATCTCAAGCGCAGCTCGTAGTTATGAACGTGCTTAATTATTTTAAACGGGAACGTGACGACAAAGGCGCGTTCGTTCCATTTGAAACTATTATGCAGGTATGTATTACATTATTGTGTAAAATATGATACTTGGAAGGACTACATTTACATTCACCAGCTAAGCGCAGAAAACACACGAAATCTAAGACCACCGAAAAAAATATGAAATGCATTCAAAATGTAAATAAAAAGGTGCAAGACATGTCTAGTACTATACCTGTTTTTTTCGATTTCAGTAGATGAAGTTTAAGACGTCTTTTACATTCCATTGGCTTTTCATCTAAAAGTAGATGATGGTAGGAGAGGTTTACTGGAACAATCGCGTATTGGTGCCAATCGGGGGACTATTCTTAAGAGAATATTACAAAAATAAAGAAAAAAAAATTATACGGCCCTGTATTAGATGAAGATTTTCAGTCGAGGATCTCACAAAAGAAGCTGGAATGATAAATCTAAGAAAAGCGTGAAGAAGAAGCCAGTTTGTAATTTAGTTATTACATTATAATTCCTAATAAAATAACTGTATTTTTTAAATTTATAGTTGATCATATAGGTAATGAAGATGGATTTATTTCCGATGCTTGACTTTTGTTTTTCTACAAAATCACAAAAGTGCAGTCAGTCTACCATGGAGATATGTGTTTGAAATTGTTTACAAAATGGTTTGAAAATAATTTAATTGCAAACTTAAAAGAACCATCTTTAATTGCAGTGGACAATGCTAGTTATAATTCCAAACTTCCAGAAAAAATTCCACATGATTCATCTAAGAAGGAAGAAATATGTACTTTTCTATTAAGGCACAACACAGCTCACGAACGTATCATGTTTAAAAAAGAATTGCTGCATTTAGTTGCAGATAATGCGATACCAACGGTGTACGAAATAGATGAAATAGCACACAAGTGTGGACACAGAGTATTACGGTTACTACCACATCACAGTCAATTTAATCCAAATGAACTGGTGTGGGCAAACTGCAAAGAACACTACTACAAAAATATAGGAAGACATAATTTCAAATTTAACGATTTAAAAGAAATGTGGATGGAATCCTTGCAACGAATTGATGGGACATTATGGCAGAAATGCATTAAACATGCCTTTGTGTCTATGTTAGAGTGGTGGGAAATTATATATTCTAATTTTCATAAGATATTGATAACAACAATAGGTGGACTGAATATATGTACTAATTTATGTAAATTGCTTTTCATTTAACTTGGAGCAATATGAAATCTATTTAATCTATGTGTTAAATTAAAATATTAAACATCTATAATTTCGTCGAACTTCGAACTACATTACATTGTACAGGGATATTCATTGTAAATTACCCAATGGATATTTTTGTTATTATAGCAGATAGATGTATACATTAAATGTAAAAGTTGTAGGATGGACAGTAAATCATCTTAATTTATCACTCAAAACACAGTGGCGTACTATCACTAAGGGGCATAAGAAATAATTCAATTTGTTTTTAATAGAACACCCTGTATTGTATTTTACCTTCGTAAGCCCATATTTTTCTGAATTAAAAAATATACCACATGATACTCCTACGTTTAACCGTTGTTGAGTTATTTAACATTTAAAATGGTGGTTGTGATATACTTACTTGCCTTTTGAAAAATTATTACAACTAAAGTCAACCATGAAATATTATTTTTGGTATTTTCAGCGAGCTTTCATTTTTATGATTGCAGAAACGCGCCATTTTACAGCTATATTTTAAACATTTTGTGAGTTATAAGTTATGATTGTTTATTATTGTTAAGTAGTCTATATAACAAAGATTTGTTTAATAGGTTTAACAAAAACAAAAAATAATTACTAATCATAGCAAATGTTTGAAATGCCCTCCGTTATTCTCTATGCATAAGAGATAGCGTCTTCTTAAATTACGAATTGCATCGGAAATAGTTTCATTATTTAGGTTATTTAAATTGTTTATTTCTTCACGGACTCTATCTTGGATCATTTGAATATTATGGTTATTATCATTATTAATAATATTTTTTAAAAATCCCCAAACAAATGAATCCATAACAGTCAAGTCAGGGCTATTAGGGGACCATGCAATCGTACGGTTATTTCCTATCAAGACTTCAAATACATTGTTTAAATGTTCCCTTACTTCTTTAACATTATGCGGGGGTGCCCCATCCTGCATCCAAATCAAATCATTCAGTTCTTCTTCTGTAAACATCTCCATAGGTATATTTTCTATTTGGGGAATCAAATTTTCAATATAGGTCCTTTTAAATTGTAATCATAAAATATTGGCCCAACAATTTTATTTAAGAAAATCCCTCACCGAATGTTGATTGATTTTCTCCCAGATTTTTTTATTGGTTTAAAAGGTTTTTTTCGATTTTGTTTATTTTCCCATGAATTTTTGTTTTTTCTATTAAATATTCCGGCTGTTGAAAATGAGGACTCATCAGACCATAGAATTTTATTAAAATACCCGGGATCCTCATTTAAGGTATGTATCATTTGTCGGCAAAAGTCTAGTCTTTTTAATTTGTGACCTTCCGTTAAAAATGTTACGGGACATATTTTATAAGGTTTGTAACCGTTTCTTTTCAACGTACGTTGAATTTTGCTGTAGCTCTTTCTTAATAAAACCGCTACATTTTTTAAACTACTTTCACTGTTTTCTAAAAAGAATATTATCTTACAATAATGGTTATTATCGAACAAAATTTGCTTGACTTACCCTCGAAATGTAGCACAACATCGAGCTGTTCATCTTCATTTACCATATTTGCACGTTTTTTTCTAGCAAATGAAGTTGTAGAAATTACCTTATTGTAAATATTACAAAAAGTTTTTTCTGAAGGGACTGTTCAATTTGGGTATAACAGTCTGTATTTTTATTATTACGAATATAATAAGTGAAGATTTGCACTTTTTCAACATCGTTATAAACCATTTTAACTATTTACAATTTACAATAGACTACTTAACAATAAAGCAAAAATAATATTTCATGGAAGTATATCATAACCACCATTTTGAATGTTAAATAACTCAACAAAGGTTAAACGTGGGGGTATCATGTGTTATATTTTTTAATTCAGAAAAATATGGGCTTTACGAAGGTAAAATAAAATACAGGGTGTTCTATTAAAAAAAATTGAATTATTTTTTATACCCCTTAGCTATAGTACGCCACTGTGATTTTCGTGATAAATTAAGATGATTTACTGTCCATCCTACAACTTTTACATTTAATGTATACATCTATCTGCTATAATAACAAAAATATCCCTTGGGTAATTTATAATGAATATCCCTGTACAGGCTGTCCCAAATTCGAGGGCAAGCATTTGGATGTCGCTTATTATAAGAGATAGGATATAGGTTTAAATTAGGGACTTTTGCTAAATTCGATGCCGAGTAATAATTTGAAAAGAAATTTGAGCTAACTCGAATGGATTTGGTTTTATGCTCAAAAAACTAAAAATTTCGATTTTCGTTTTTCGCATTTGGCTACCTTATTATTAGGAATTTTCAAAATTCGATTAAACATTATTAAGGCACCTTTTTGCGCACAATACTAATACAGTATTAAAAATATTATGTGACGTTTCGTTTATTCTGAACCATCATCAGGTTTATTTTTTCTTATGGGGGTTAAGATATATTTTTATGTCGTTGGATGGCAAATGTTATGCTGATTTTAGCAATATATATCACTTTATGGTTTGATCGACTGCGAACTAAAATAATGAGAAAAATACGAAGAACAAGATTCCGCCTTCGTGGATGCAGCAAGGAATAATTACAGTAGTTCTACTTATTTAATTTGTTAAACTCGTTAGAACATCCAAAAAAATATAAAAACAGTTAAACAATTTAAAAAAAAACATTAACAAACAACTCAAACAAGTAGGTCTATGTAACACGGTCATAATAGCGACAACGCAAATTTATCGATAGGTAACAACAAAATAATTACACAGACAAGCAAACAAATTACAATCAATGTTCGAACAAGTTTCCTCCTTCTTGAATACAGTAACGAATTCTTGTTCTACAATGTTTACGCTTCTTTGAATGGTTCGCCTGGGAATTTGACGAAGTTCATTAACAACCCTATTCTGGAGTTCTTCTATATTTTGCGGTGGCGTCTTATAAATCACATTTTTTAAATAGCCCCAGAGGAAGTAATCTAAAGGGGTTAAATCTGGACTTCTTGCTGGCCACCTAAGTGGTCCCCTATTTCCCATCCATTTATCAGGAAATTCGCCGTTAAGATATTCATTTATTATCGCAGTATTATGAGGAGGAGCTCCGTCCATTTTCCACCAGAGAGTCCATCTTTCGTTTAGCGGAACATCATCCAAAAGGTCTGATATTTCGTGTGTTAGGAGCGAGGTAGTGTTGAGACGTTAGGATACCTTCGTAAATAGTTGGTCCAAGGAGCCTATCCTGCCAGAGTCCAACCAACACAATAAAGGACCGGTGGCATTGTTCTCGCATTTGCCTGTTAATTCGTGGATTTTCAACGGACCAGTAGTGCTCGTTATTACTATTAAACATTCTATTAGTGGAAAAATTGCACTCATCCGTCCAAATTATTTGATTGAGAAAGTTGCGATTTTCCAGCATTTTGGTATTAAGTTGGTTACAAAAATCCAACCGTCTCATATCGTCCCCAGTGCGAAGAGTTTGACTAACGTGTAACTTAAATGGTTTATAACGGTGTTGCTTTAACACTCGCCAAACTGTCGTTTTTGGCACTTCAATAGTTTGCTCTATTTCTCTGGTAGATGTTGAAGGATTTTCTTGAACCTAAGATGGATAACATAAAGTCATAACTCTCCAAAAAAAATGTCTGCTGAAATTAGCAGTGAAGTGGGTGGAAATTATTATAATTAGTATAATACAAACAAATAGTACCTGATGTAATATTTCTTCTTCGGCATCTCTGTCTAGTCTGCTACCATATGCATTTCGAGGTTTCTGAATACATCCAAATTCTCGCAAATTTTGGTCTAATTTTAAAAAATATCTCTGGTTTGGTTGCTGCCTCTCCGGATATTCCTCTAAATATCTTTGTTCTGCTCTGACACTATTTCTATTGCAGCTATAAAATATCCTTATCATGTCTCGTTGTTCTGAATTTGAAAACATTCTAAAGAAACTTGCAAATTTTAAAGCACTAACACGAAGACTCTTGCAGTTATTACCTTTTTTACAATTAGAAAATGACATGACAAAAGTCAACTCCTGAGTTTTGTTTGATTCATGGGTATCGTGATAATGTAATATTTAGTTTTTAATTTAAGAGTATTTTAGTTCGCAGTTGATCAAACCATGAAGTGTTATATATTGTTAAAATCAGCATAACATTCTCCATCCAACGCCATAAAAATATGTCTTAACCCCGATAAGAAAAAATAAACCTGATGATAGTTCAGAATAAACGAAACGTCACATAATATTTTTAATACCGTATTAGTATTGTGCGTAAAAAGGTGCCTTAATAATGTTTAATCGAATTTTGAAAATTCCTAATAATAAGGCGGCCAAACGCGAAAAACGAAAATCGAAATTTTTAGTTTTTTGAGCATAAAACCAAATCCATTCGAGTTAGCTCAAATTTATTTTCAGATTATTACTCGGCATCGAATTTGGCAAAAGTGCCGAATTTAAACCTATATCCTATCTCTTATAATAAGCGAGATCCCCATGCTTGCCCTCGAATTTGGGACAGCCTGTACACACATTCTTCTGCAACAATAAAATAAGCACAAATGTATCGATATCTACGTTATCGTAAAGTATCTACAAGAATTATGTCGATTACGAAGCAATAATTATGCTTCGGGAAGGGTTGTTATAAATCTTAAGAATAACAAACTAATTGCAACTTTTATTAATTTTTCCACCTGAAATGATCTAATTTATAATAAACAAAAAGAGTATTTGTTTACTTACAAATATGTAGGTTATGTATTATTGTGTATGTAATTATAATCAAACGATGTCCTAAATTATAACAATTCACTATCGCAGCAAAATATCTTTGACTCTATCAATAAAATAAGTGGATATAATGGGTAATTTTTCTAGTTTAAAATATAGAAAACATTCAATAATTTTCAACTTTTTTGGCATATTATGGAAATGTTGTGTGGAGACATGTGCCGATAAACATATTAACTAAAAGATATTTTGCTGATTTAATAAAGACTTTCGTCGTCTAAACCTTAATTCGTGTAATTTTAACAATGAGTTATATCCAACTTTATTTGAATCAAACTATAGTACCTTATGATTATATTGCGACTAATGTAATATCAAATGTGTTCCAACGATACACATCTGATATGGATAAGTTCGTGTATCGCTTAACTCTGTGATAATAAATTACCAGGGCTTAAAATAACGTAATTTTACGAACCAAATTTATACCAACCCACATTTATTGATTAGCAGTTTTTTGAAATAAATATACCGTATACGATGTGAAAAGCTAATAAGTCAAGTTGTATTAATTGGATAGTACAAACATACAATGTACGTATATTTTGGCCGTCTCATATACATCCTCCTACATACAAGATCAAATGAGTTATTACGCGTTACATGATCTTGAGAAATTTGACAGGCAAGGTTAAGATTAAATTTCAAATAAATTGATCTTAAAGTGTCAGTCATAGTAACCCTCCCCAAGTCTAATTTATCTAATCATGTTGTCAACATAATTAAAAAATAATGCAGAGAAATGTTCTTAAGTAATTTCCGTATTATGTTAAATTTACTTTTCATTATCTCCCTTTAAGTAATAAAGAAAGACGTTCGACAGGCATAAAGCTTTAGCTTAAACACAATGAATAGCACTCAGATAAGATGTATGATAACTAATGTAATTTTAGAACAAGATACCAGAAAAAACATTCGTGAAAAATAAAAATTTTCCTTGTAGTTCTAACAGTAATATCCATTTCCTGTCATTGATGTGGTAGTTCCAAATATAATTGTTCAGATTGACCTTCGTGTCAAAAGTAAAGTTCACGTGTTTACGAAGCACGTAATGCTAATATTTCATTAGAAACGATAAAAGTATCGTATCAGTATCGTTACTCGAGACAAGTAAATTACGCTTAAATTGTAACAAATTTTATACGAAATTTTAAGGTAAAATTTATTTATTTCAATAGAAATACTATTATTGACTGTGAAATAATACGTGGGCGACCTTTAACCTTGCAATTTCCCGTTGTAAATGGTTTAATTTTATAATGCGAATTTATATCATACATGGAATATTATTATTAATAGTCAAAATTGTTAATTGGAAGTAGGTAACATTAAATTAAAATCGTGCAGTGGGAACGAAATAACCATAGAAAGAAAAGACATATAAAGTCAAGAGAAGGAGGGAATGTATAAAATGGAGAGAGCAGAGAGGAGGCGGAAAGGCAAAGTGTGTTTGGAAAAGAGAAGAACGTAATAAGATTACCAGAGATAACACGGGAGGAAGAAGGCGGTAACAGCGCAACAGGGCAAAGTGGAAATAGGGAGGAAGGATAGAAATGGAAGAAATAAACGAATTAATTTGAAAAATGAGGAAGCTGATGGAAGAAAATATGAAAGGAATAAGGAAAGACATCAAAGAAATGAAAGAACAAATGGAACAAAGAGAACAGGACTGGAAGGGGTGGAGAAGCATGGGACCACATAAAGAGTTACGAGCGATGGTGGAAGAGAAACTAAATGTAAAAGTTGAAGTGATGGTGATAAACAGGGAGAGGGAAAATGAGGTGGTCGTGGCGAAAATGGAGAGCTGGGAGGAGAAGCAGAAGATTATGATAGAGAAGATAAAATTGAAGAACACAGGAATTTACATAGACCACGATCTAACAAGGGAAGAAGGGAGAGTACAAAAGGAAATAAGGAACACACCGGCGGAAAGAAAATCGGGGGGAAAAAGTATGGGTAGGACATAGAAAAATGGAGATAGACGGAGAAAGATACTTATGGAACTAGAGAACGAAGGAGTTAAGCAGAGAGAAGGTGAGAGAAGGGACATAAAAAGGCCAAAAAACTAAAAGAAGAGGGGGGCAAAGGAGGGTGACGAAACGGCAGTATAACGGAAAAATGAGGAAAGTAAATGGAAAAGAACAACAAAGGGAACAAAGAGAATGTAGGGAAAGAATACAGGAAGGGAGGAACGAACTAAAGATAATGTTCTGGAGCTTGGCGGGAATAAAGAATAAAAATGAAGATTTATGGGAGTTTGTTAAGGAGCAGGCAGTGTTGGGAATGCAAGAGACATGGAGAAGAAAAAGATCGGGAGTGGTGGGAAAGGGTAATTCCAAGTGAATTCTCGTGGGTGTTACTGTACGCGAAGAGTAACAACAGGAGAGGAAGAGCAAAGGGGGGATAATAGTAGGAATAAAAAGATAATGAATGGAAAAGAATAAGAAGATAAAGTGCAAGAAAGAAGTGGTATAGCAGAAAGGAATATACGGTGGGGAAAAAAAAAATAAAAAAAGTGACATCGAGGAGTTGATAGAAGAGGGGGAAACGGTTGATAATAATAGGAGCGGATTTTAACGCGAAAGTAGGGAAAGAAGGGGTAATACAACACAAGAGAGACACGGGAACAAGACAGACAAAGGATGAAGTGTTAAATATGGAAGGGAAAAAACTGCTAGAAGTGTGCAACGAAAGGGGGTGGGAAACAATGAATGAAAATAGAGAGGAACAAGAGAGGGTGAGTATACGTACATAGTCAAGGGGAGAATCAATAATAGACTATGTAATAATGAATGCAGAGGCGGAGGAAAAGGTGAAGTCATTTAGGGTAGAGCTGAGAATCGTATTGGACCATTAGCGCTTGGAAATGATAATACAAGGGAGAGAGGGAGAGGAGAAGAGAAAAGTAGAGTAATTCTCAACCAAGAAGGTAGAAGAATGGAGGAAACAACGGAGAAAGTCAAGTTTAAAAGATGGAAAGGAGAGAAAACGGGTTGGAAGGAATGGTGGGACCGTGAATGCAAGGAGTCGAAAAGAAGGCAAGAAGAATACTAAGACAGTGGAATACAGGGAAAGTAAGAAAAGAGGGATATACAGAAGCAGTACATAAATACAAGAAAATATGTGGGAGCAAAAAGGAAGAAAACAAAAAGAAAAATGAAGAACAGATTAGGAATATAAAACGTGAAGATTACGTATGGAAATAGCTGAAAAAAGAAAAGAGGAGAAGATGGACACAATCGGGAATACAAATAAACGAATAGGAGATATATTTCAGGAACGCACAGGAGGGGTAGAATATACGGGAAGGAGAAAGAAGACAAAGTAAGAAGAAATATGAAGCACATGAAGAAGGAAAAGGAATAAAAGAAGAGGAAGTAATACAGGCAATACAGAAGGTGAAAAAAGGTAAATAGGCAGCAAAAGACGGGATACAAGCTGAGGAGTGGATATATCGAGGAGAGAAGGTAGCAAAAAGGATGACGGAAATAGTAAATAAAGTATGTAGAGGAGAAGGATGGCTATATATATATATATATATATATATATATATATATATATATATATATATATATATATATATATATATATATATATAGACACACACACACCCAGTGTACAGAAAAGGGGGGAAATGGTAGCGGTATTTGTAGACCTAGAAGCTGCATTTGATAGGGTAAATAGGCAAAAGCTGTGGGAATACTTGAGGAAAAAGGAGATAAACGAAAGACTAATAGAAAGGATTGAAGAAATCTACGAAAAAACGAGGAACAGGGAGCGGGTGTATGGCTAATTAAGTGTAGGATTTTTAACAAGGAAGGGACTAAGGCAAGGTTGCCCACTGAGCCCGAACCTGTTTACGGCATACACAGGAGACCTAGACGAGACATTAAGGGGGCAAGGAGAAGGAGGCGTGGTGGTGGGGAACAGGAAAGTGTGCTCGCTGGCATACGCTGATGACACTGCTAATAGCGAAGAAAGAAATAGAAATGAAGGGGGTACTAAGAACGATGGACAGATATTTGAAAAGAAAAGAATTGGAAGTAAATGGGAACAAAACTAAGGTAATGGTATTGTAAAAAGGGGGATAAAAACGGAAAAAGGAGTGGAAATGGAGGGAACATGAGATACAGCAGGTAAAGGAATTCACCTACTTGGGATACACGGTGAGAGAAGACAATAAAGATGGGGAACATATAAAAACACGAGTGAGAAAAATGAATAAATTAATAGGGGAAATGTGGAGTGTAGGAGAAAAACTGTTCGGAATGGACTTAAGGAAAAGGAAATTATTATTTGAAAAGCTAATAAAAAGTGTGTTGTGTGGGGCGGAAGTATGGGGATAGAAAAAGTGTAAGGGATTACATGAAAAATACTGGAAGTCTAAAGAGAAACAACCGGATACATCATCAGAGAAGAGGTGTAGGGTGGAGGCGGTAATGAGAACAATAAAGCTCGAGGAGGAAATGAGTAGAAGATCGGAATGCAAGATACTACAAGAATGCAGGAAGGAAATAAAAGAAGGAAGAATAAAATATGGACAGGAAACCAGAAAAGATTATTACGAAAGGAATTGGTATGCGCTAGAAGTGAAAAGACTAAGAAAGGAAGAAGATAGGGATGTCCAAAAGCAGGAAAGATGGATGAAGGTGAAAGAAGGAAGATATAATATAAACTATAGGAATATTAAGGGAGAAGGGATACTGGAATATCTGAACGAGGAAAGAAAGAAAATGATAGCGAGACTTAGACGTGGAAACGAAGAAAGAGGGAACAGATATTGGAGAAGGGACGAAGACGAAGAAAATGTAGGTTGCGTGGAGAAGAGATCAACCATATGTTGAAAGAACGCCGGGAGTTAAAGGAAGAGTATAGGACGGCGGAGGAGGTACTGGGGGAAAAGGAAGAGGAGTGGTTTGGATGGAAGAAATACGGAAAAGAAGAAGACGGTTAAGGGGAGAGGAGGCAAGAGAGAAGAATACAGTGCAGGGAAGTAAGGAAAGGAGAGAGTAGATAGGCAATTGTAAATAGTCTTCAATATAACTTCAATATTTTGTAAATAAGCAAATAAAGATGTATGTATGTATTATGTAATACGAAATTTTGTAGAATCTACTCAAATAAGAGACCACTCTAGCAAGATGAAAAAAATATGAAATATTTGCTTTAATTTCTTAAGAGGAATCCACCGCTCATTTTTCCTATGCAAGGCGGAGTGTACCCAAATAAGGTGCCATTTCGTAAGATTTCAACTTAAGGGATAGGGATTTGATTATATGATACTATACTATACGATACTATAATCTAAATCGGTAAAAGCTCCTCATTTATTTAATTCAATTTCCTAAGACGACCCCTCAAACTTATGCGTTATTTAAGAAAGTTTCAAGAGAATTATTTAGAAATGCAACAGAGTTAAAGAAAAAAATGCCCATTTATCGAAGTAAATTATACATTCGTGAAGATATTCCATTTTTTTGGTAACTTTTCAACACAATCATCTTATTAGTAGCGCAATATGCGGCAGACTAAAATTAGCGCGAGACGTGACAATATAATAAAAAAAATATTGGATCAAAGATCAGGACCGCCGTGTTCTATAGTGCAATTATAACGATTGAGAAAGATAGTGTTTATATGAAGTACCATATACACACAACAGATTGACAAAATTTGCTGTACAAGCGTGAAATTCACAATTCACCTGTTTATCTGCTGATTCTGGCAACAAGTTCTTCTCGAGCAATTTTGGCTAATTTTGAAATAGCAGTTTAGCAATAATAAAGTTTTGTTCAATATGGCATAACTTTCCGAATGGATAGAAAACAGGATCCTACTGTTTTTTTTTTCATTACAAATTTCCAATTTCTCATTAACATGCATTATTTATAAAGTATAATCACAGTATAATAATAAATATATATATAAATTTATTATTATACTGTGGTATAATCGAGCAACTTTCTGGTTACAACATATCAATTGGCTACCCTAGTTTTATATGTCGCTCAAAGGCGTTCATACGCTGTGTGATTGATTAAATATCTTGTAGTATCATATAATTAAACATCTAAATTATATTATATAATCGTCTAATAATTAATTACACTGTATATGTACATAAACATAACTGTATAATGTTAATAAATTATCAAGTTCTGGGAGGGTTTCGTATTATATCGTTTGGAGGCTCTCGCATACAACGTGGATCCACAATCTCTGGCAAAAGACAATTAAAATAAAATATCTGCAATTTTGGTAACATCATTTCTTGCCAAAAGAGTTCATCTATTTTTATTTTTAGAAACATCATGCCATTTTTTGTCCAAAGAATGAAATAACAAAACGTCCGCTGCGTTATAGCCAATTGCCATTGAGTTTGGTACATATAATCGAGCGACTCTTAATTTTAATTGTCCAGCTTCTATTGTAACATATGTAATTACTTTATTCTTTATGGCGTCTGCTATAGTAGAATCTCTTACAGAATATAGACATTTAATTCAATTATTGCGTCATTGCCTATCAATCCATCTGGACTAGCATCTAAATAATATAATTCGTCTCTGCCTATAAAGAAACCATATTCATTCACTGTTACACATAAATGTTTACAAAAAGATAGTTTAGCAATAGATTCATGAGTAATTCCATACTCGGTGGATCATAACGGTATAAGTGACGAATACAGCAACACTTTTACACTGTTCACACATGAAGGGGTATGGCGCATTTTACATATTTTTCCAAAGGTTAAAATATCGACCTTTCCTGTTTCCACACATTATTGGAACTTTGCCCACGAGTACGAAATTCAATATCGCTTATTTTTGTTTCTGTTTTTTTTTTAATTTCTGCAGTAATAATTTCTTCTCAGATTTTTATAATTCTGGTTTCATATCGGAATTTTAGACATGTACTATTTCTCCAGCTAACGGACCGTAATCTTCATTTTAAAATGTTAGAAGGTTTGTTTTTTTCTTCGGCGTTCCGGGATAAGTTTTCGCCTGACTTTTAATATTTTTTTAAGATTTTTTTTCTACAAATGTCTTAGTAATCGCGCTAGGGCTATGATTAATTAATGTTGTATGAATAATATTATGAAATGTGCATAATTAATTGTTATGTTTAGTATTAAACTTTCGGCATTGTGTCTAGACGATATACACAAGACATACTATCCTGAAATAATTCGCATTCCTTCATTGCACTGACAATACTGGTTTCATCATTAAACAAGTTTAGCGCACATTCGGTGTGTCCGCCAAATATATGACAAGGACTATTTGTAATATCTTTTCTTAAATTAGTTATCTTCACATTATCATCCACAATCTCTAATCTCCTGTAATTTACTGCTTTCACTACCGACATCCTCCATATCATTCTTGAATTTTTTAATTTTTGTCGCAATAAAGGTGGTACACTGCTCTTTGAATAGATGTTTTTTGCATTTTTTGCTAAAGTAACCAGCTTTTTGCAAAAATTTCTAAGTAAATGGTTTCTACATTCTACTTTTTTCACAATCCTGTTTCCACAGGGTTATGCTTCCAAAAGTTTTTTAGACACACTGCTATCACCATCGCTTACTAGTTTATTATAGATTATGCCAAGCATTTCTACACTGCGTCGAAACTCTTCTACAATAATCAGCTTGCATACTTGCAGAAGTTCCTCTCCAGTTTTTAAAGCACCTGTGCAGCGGAATGTCGACTTTCTTGATGTGTACAGCTCACAAACCGCACAATATTTATTTCTAATACCTATATATAACAGTTTTTGAGATCTTACACCTATAATGCATCCAACACCGGAATTGGCAGAATAATTAGTACCATAAGATCCTTTACATCATGCTGCATTACCTCTTCCGCCATTTTATTTTCTTCTTTCCCAGCTGATTCCATTTCTATCTAAGCGAATTTGTGGATTGTATTGGCCAACAAATCGTGGCATTCTACTCGATATCCACGGAACAACCATTACAGTATGAATTTTTTCCAAATTAGAATGTCCTATTCAGATATGGCACTTAAAACTGTACTAGAGTTTATATTTAAAAATTAATCATAATTACAGCCTTTTTAAGTAATTGTCTGTATTATACTGCACATTTTACGTTTGAGTATAAAATCACTTTCAAGTCCATTTCGCCTTTCTTGTGTAATTACCATGTTCACCAGAGAGTAACTAAACGGTTTGTGTACTTCGTTGATCAGAATTTGCTTTAAGAAATGCGGTATGTTAACGACTCTTCTACCTTCAAGGATTTCTTGCAATACTGGCGTTATCATACCATATCTGTTATTTTCCTTTTCTATTGTTACATTTCCGTAATAGTTTCTGGTATTGGCCCAAATTAAGTGGACACACTTGAAATGGATTGACTTTCTGATGCAAATGAAGTTGATGGGATTGGGACGTCTTTATCTAAGTGGCGAATTTCAATACAGGATGAAACTGGTAGATTCAGGTGTGACGATTGTGTTCCTGAGGGTGGCATTTTATCTGCAACTTGTCCTTTCCGTCCTAATTTATCTTTCCGTATTCTAGGAATTATGAAATACAAGAATTACAATATTTCGAATATATTTTAAAGTAATGCTAGGTAGATAGTAAGTTGTTAATTTCTCTAAAAACCGTATGAAAGATTGCCTTTGAATTTTTTCTTTTTACTTTAGCGGCAAGTGGAAGAAGTATACCATGCTGATAAACACTATATAACGAATAAACAAAACTATAAACAATATTGTGTTTGCCATTAAATCATTATAATTATTTTAACATTCCACATCTCCGAAATCGTTCTTTAGAAGAAAGATTATTTTTGCATGAGGAATGTTAACAATAAGTTCAATAACAAAATGGGATAGGTACTTAAGTAAAATATTACCTGAATGAATATCAGAGAAAATTATAGTTCAATCCGTTTTTCAATATTCGAAATACATTCGCACCATTTTTAAAACGAATATTTTTGATTTGTGTCGACAATTTTGAAAAAAAGAACCCAATAGTACATAAGCAAATCATCATGAAACGAAAAATCTTTACCGGTTTGGACCAGCCATTTCATGTAGTAGGATTGTGAATATTCATTCAGGTTTGTATAATTTGTGATCTTATGCCAGTATACCTTTAGAGATTTGGTTAGAGCCGATTCCTCAAACGATAACGATACTTCACACAAATAAGAAACACCAGTTTGTACACTTGTTATAATAATTTGTGTGATTCTACAAAATTTTAATCTATTAAGTATACATAAAAATATTTGCATGGACACTTGCTTGCTGCTGATGATAACAAACACAAATTATTGGTGACCAAAATATATCCTTTCGGGGATGAACAGTATTATTTGTGTGCGGACAGTTAGTTACTGATTTATAACATTTTCCCCAAACCAGATGCCGGCAATGCTTTGCTTTATGACCAAGCCCTTAGTCGTTTGTGAGTTTTTACGAAATAACGCAAATAGGAATAGTATAGTAACTTCAGTAGATTTTGGTTATAAAATCAAAAATAGTTATTATTCGTTTCGTTTTGGTAGTGCTTGAATAACTATCGGAATAGCCGATCTTAGTAAAGTTTAGACACCCTGTAATACAACAATTTCAATGACCAATAAGTAATTTATTTCCTTATTCAAGATATACATGAGCTGCGCAATTTGACAACGCTGATAATTAGGTACAATTATAGCAGTATGAATTCGTCAACATGAAGCAATTAAACTTTGTCAGTTTCTCAAATATCGTGTTTACTCGCATTTAGAAAGGTCAGATGAAATGACAATTGTAAAAATAAGCGTGTTTGTCTTTTCAGATCAAGTTTCATCTCATAAACATCGATAGTTTTAATAAATGTTGGTACACGTCAGTTTAATTTTTTCTTTATTTAATGGAAATTGCTGGTGATCCGATTTAGAGGTCATCAAATGTCACTTAGCTGTCTGTTCACCAATTCCGAGAGAGACAAGGCTAAGTGCATTTATTTACCTGCCTTTGCTTCTGCTTTTCGCTTATCGTTTGATGTTTTAAATAAGGTAAAATTTAACTCCTTAAGTACTTCTGAGTATTACTTTAACTGAGTTTTGATTTACATGTGCAAATTAATTATTAATACTGTGAAAAATGCTTTACAATCCATTTATTCATTAGGTAATTTCTAATTGTCCATATTTTACTTAAAAAGTTGATGTACAAGTCTATGCACCAACTGTGCTAATTTCACAATGTTAATTACATTTATCTTTTCATTGTTACTGGTTTAGGTAGGAATATTCTTGTCTAGTTTCTAGAGAATTGAGTGTATTTGTGACGTTAGTTCACGCCTGCTTAAATCATTGCTTATCGTTCTACCAATAGTGCAGTGAAAGTAGTGACACAGAGTAGTCTCAGTAATCATTATTAATTTGACGTTAGCTCTACTGTGTAGAATATTAAACACGGTTCAAGTTATGGGCCCATTTTAACTTTACTTAACCCACTGTGGTACTAGTAGCGAGTAAAATTTTGATTTCATCTTTATTAGTACTGTAAGATATCCGCTCTATAGTGGCACAATCTGAGATGTGCTACGAATAGAAGCGTTTACAAAAATCGACAAAAGTATTTGTCGATATGGTTAGAGATAGTAATATCGCGGCGCAAGCTTTAAGATTTGGAGTGCATGTACATGCTTTGGAATTTGAACGAATAAAAAAAAGCGTCTTTGAGAAAAGCTCATGCGCGAACACTTAAACTTGAAGTTAAGCTAAATTGGCACCGTTTTGTAACGAATAGTTGCCAGGAGAAGATATTGAAGTACACATTTTCAATCTCCTTAAAAAATTCTTATAAGTGACCCATGGCCTGGTAGGTGGTGCCCTATTGAGGTGAAAACAAGAGGTGGACAACTGTAATAGGAAACCACATTTGAACAGATTTGAACTATTTATCCGATAGTCGAGGACACGGATACGTGACCCTTGGCGTTAAGTCGTGAGAAATAGATCACGTGTTGTTATCCGACAACATCATTGTCGGATAACAACACACAAAAAATGCTGGTAAATGACAAGCGTATTGCAATTTGTTGACCTTGATCTTTAACCCAGTACAGATCACCTGATTGAGATCACATTAAAACGTCTTTAACTGCTATGCTATCATTTATCTAAAACGTATTTAAAGAAAACGGCTTTGCTTATCCTGTAATCGCAGACACACACGCACACGCACACGCGCACGCACACACACGCACACTTACACGCACACGCGCACGCACACACGCGCGCGCACGCGCACGCGCACGCACACGCACACGCACACTCACACGTACACGCACACGCAAATGCACACGCACGCGCACGCGCACACGCACTCGCACACGCACACGCACACGCGCACACACACACACACACACATTGACATTTGACTTGAATCTGTAGAGAATGCGTCATGCGTTCTGGTTAATAAAATGCATACTTACCTAAAATTATCTCCGAAAAATGCTTTCGAATGGCATCCTTGTTTGCGAAGGTTGCTCGTTGAAGATTTTTTTTAATTAGTGGTCCTAAATAAGCGCGTTTAGCTTAACGTGTTAGATCACACAAGAACACTTAGGAGGATGCATATGAATTTTGCCAAGAAATACCTATTAACGGCTTTTATAGTGCTGTAGGTAAGAGCCCCGTGTCTTGAAGTCACGTGTAATTGTTCATAGGCCGAGGTCATAATGACACACGATCACATGATAATTATTATATGTCGTTTACAACAACTAATTAGATCATTCAAAATTGTCATGGATACATTTGTTCCAATAATCGTAACCATAATAATTTAGAGTGATATAATTAACCCGTGTATCCTTACGATAAATAACATATTTAATCAGCTGGTACTCCAATAAACCTTAAGATAGCAAAATATGTTGAAATCTCTCAGTGAAAACTCAACACTATCAGAAAATGCCTATTACCATGATTAACTCAATATGGCTTAACTATGATAAGAAAAATGTAGTACACTCGCATTCAAAACAACAAGAAAGGTGGTGAACTAATATTGTGCTCAAAATATAGTATAAAGCTTTAGATAATGAAATAATCCAATGCAAAATTTAAGAATTTACAATTTGTTGTATACCAACTTAAAAACCCTCGCGTACTTGGCTGTTGTTTTTATCATTACCCAAATTGCTATTAGACTTACATTCAACCTTTTAATGCAACAAATAAACATAAAATAAAATAGTATATTAAAGTATAAATGGACAAAAAGGTCTTTAAAACACGCGCGCCGTCGTGCTCGAAATAAAGTAAGAGTTTAAGACCAGTTATCCACGAATACTTTACGCTATTTTTTTTATTGCTGCACCTTGAAATCATGAATACTAGTATTATTACTACAAAAAAAGGAAATAAGAACCAATAATGTAAAATATGTAAATAAAAATTAATATATCTAGCAACACTAACTGCAGTTTCTGTTTTCATTTATAAAATTAAAAGTGTTAAATAATGTTTAAACAAAGGTTTGGAATTTGTTAGTAATATTTTATTTGACGTTACAAGGTACTCCTGTCAGATCAATAATCAGATGAATTAGATGAATTTGTTAGTGATATTTTATTTAACGTTACAAGGTAGTCCTGTCAGATAATAATCAAAAACTATCATTTAGACTTCACGTTTCTTGAGTTGTTGATGGTAACTTTAAAAAATGCGCGTGTTTGAAAGTTCGATTTAAACACGCTAAGGCGTGCTTTAAATAGGTAAAATGGGGCACCAATAAAAAAAAAACTATATTAATTTGTTTCATTCTAAATTTTAATTGTTTAGTCTGGTAACGCGGTTACCGCAAAGGTAATGAAAACAACTCCAACTACTTCATATTATTACAACGAATGATTTAAACTGTATCTAACATAAACGTCAGAACATAAATAAGTACAACCGTCAACAAAATTCAGTACTACATTTCCTTTTCCGTTCGATGGAAAACGACGAGAAAAAATTATGTGACAAAGGTACCGTCTTATTACCTCTATACCTCCCGTTAAGCAAACCTAATCTTATAATTACAACTAGCCAGAAAAATCATAACTATCAAGACTGTAAAAATCACAAAAAAAAGATAAAGTTTATATAACGCTCTACCTTATAATACTAAACTGGTAGTGGGGCGCTATTTAGTAAGTAGCCTTTATTACTGTCTGCAGTAAATAAATAAATATTACAGCGCTAGATAAAATGTATGTACCTATTCCGATTATTACGTAAATAAGTTTATTTGTTACTCAATAGTAAACACGCATTAACTTAACTAAGCATAAGCTTTGTAAAACACGTTTACAACTAAAAGATTTTACTATAGACCGTCCAAACCTCCAAGTGCAGTATGGGGCTTATGGGAAGCAGTGCATGCTTGCCAAACTTATAATACCGAGAGATTACTTCACCGTTTTATAATACCGGGCCCGGTAGCTACGGTGTAAGAAACACAGTTTCTAAATTAAATTGAAAGACTTGAATATAAATTTTAAATGAACTCATAAATGCTTTTTATTTTTTTATAAGTTACATTTTTAATAAGAATGATTTTTTGGATAAAATACTTACTTTTTGAGTTATTGATGAAAAACGGCCTGAAAACGTGGTTTTTTTAGTTGAAAGATTGGACACTTTCACTCGCGAAAAAATCGAAAAGTATTAACTTTCAGAAAAAACTATAGAACAAAATATTCTTAGAATTAGCCCATCTATCCATTATTGGCAAAATTATACCGAAACGGTCATTGACTGAACTAGTATAAGAATCTAACATCTTCGATATAATAGGAAGAAAAAACATAAACTAAAATACTGTAACCTAACAAAAGTAGATTACATACACGAAACTACTGTAACATAGCAGAAAAAAAATTGCATCAGCGGAATCGAACCTGTTCAGTTGTTACTTTTTTGAACTCAGATTTTATTAACTGTTTTATGCCCTTCGCCTTAAACGTGGTATTTTTTACTTTAATACGATATTTGACTCGTGCCGGTTTGATTCACAATGGTATGGACGTAAACAAAATACATTATGACCTCTTTCTTGTGTCATAGCATCAAGTTCATTTTTATCATATTGATGCCTCACTTGAGCTATAGAAACCAGTAACTCTCGCATAAAAACGTTTTCTTCAATGGGCGTTTCTTTCTCACTGAGCCAATCAACAATTTGTTCTTTTCGCATGCCATGGTTGGAATCATCTCTACCTTGCTACTGTAATAAGACGCATTATCCATGACAATAAATGAATTTGGTGGTATATTTGAAATAAGTTCTTATACACATCATGGTTGTTTTTGCACAAGAACGTTAGTTCGCGCCTAGTATAAAACCATTGTTCCCACATGCACTAGGGAAAATCGGAGTCCATGGCTACTTGGTGATTTTAAACCTGTACTGAGCCCTCGGATGAATGCCTGCCGATCACTTTCAATAGTGGTATCATGTCATGCTTTCCTCACTGCATGGCCTACGTTAACCCATCATCATCATATATAATACTTCTACCTAAATAGTAAACATTTTTAATTACGCGAAATTTGACATTATTAAGCATGTAATTAGAAATAATTTAATAATAATAAAATTACTGTGAATTTCCTTCCTCTCTGAACTTTATAATTTATCGGCCTCAATCTTATTATATCATCACGCTCAGTAAGAATGCTTTTCCTTCCATCTTTTGAAACTCAAAACCAGTATCTTTCGAAAAGTTGAAAAGTGTATTGCGTTTCAAATTCGCTAAATCATTATTACTATTAACAGCACAAATGATACTATTCATCGTTAGTGGAATGTTTGCAATAAAAAATCATGCACTTTTCGCCGAATAATAGTTTGGTCATTTACATGAAGGCGATCATTGGTTTGTGCACCTTTCCTTTTCGCATGTTTCTTCGGAGTAACTTTTATTGCAGCTTGATATTCCTTTTTTATTGCATAAATACTTCTTTCTGAACAACACAAAGCGTTGTTCGATTTTTTAACGGCTGCACTAACGTTGTTTGGCCGAGAAATAATTTAGTACGTTAAGAAGGAGACGTCTCTCCTTAGAGGTGAAACATTTTCTAGTGCGTTGTTTTGAAGGGCCAGCTTGAAATTTCACTTCCATATCGAAGAATTAAAGAAAATTCTACAAAACTAAGTTCAATAACAGAATTATAGAAAATACCCATCATTACCTTAATATAGGCTTGTACTAGGTTTAAGCGTTCTGAAAAGAACGATTTTTGATAAATGGAGTTGGTTAAATTTGAAAAATAACGTAGTGCAAACGAACAATAGTATGAAAGTACAAAGAAGTTATGTGTTCCTAAATGATATTTTACGTTTGACAGCATTGCCAGGAAAGAAAAAGATAGCGTTATTTGTAGATGACTAAATTTAGTAAAGCAGACATTCAGTCCATAAGAACCCGTACTGCACTTGAAGGTTTGGACAGACGGTAGTCAACTGTAACTTGTAGTATGTGCGTGTATGACCGTAATTTGGCAATTAGTAACACGTTGCCATAGTAATACTTGAAGCCACGGATTTCGAGACATTTAGAAATGTCATTATAAATAAATTTATATTATAAATTCACATTTTTAACATAATTTACGATTGAATAACTTATAAAATATATTACAAAATTACATTATACGCAAGGTTACCGTTTTTACTGGCTCGAGGAGATTACCGGGTTACAGAACTTTAGTTTATTTTAAAGACTTCTAAAGAAAAATAAGTTTAACAAAACATTTAACAAAGTATATTGTTTTGAGTTTTGCTTTACTTCTACTTTGCGGTGACGCAATAAATCAACAGAATTACAAGATTTTCGAAAGATTCGAGTTTATACGACATATAAAACAAGAAGACACAAACACTTAATTAGTGGCTTAATATACTTGTTGTTTGTCAAAGTTAGTAAACATCCGACACGTGAGTCAGGTTCGAAAAGTAAAACTATCATTGAACAAAACTTTTTAATTACAGCATATGGAGACACGTGGAGTAATCACACGCTCCAATAAACCGTGTAAATAACTAATAGGTAGTTTAATTTTAACACGACCGCGTTGGCATTTATGCTTGTGTTGTATACCTCATGAGGTATTATTAATAATATTATTTTATTGCCTTACTTCAACAATGCTTATATTTATATACATATATATATATATATATATATATATATATATATATATATATATATATATATATATATATAGTATATAAAACTAGTTTTGTTTGTTTCACATTTTAGCGATGACTAGTAAACTAGTTGTCGGGGCACGCCAAGGAAGTTTAACAACCATACCCCAGGACAAGTTTACTTGTAACTGACTATTGTGCATATTTCAAAACAGAAAACGAACCACCACATTACAAAATGGTCGTCACTATCAATCTCAAAATGTAAGAGTAATTTATATACACAAATAAACTTGGGTAACAACATATCACGGAAAAAATACTTTGTCTTTGAAAAATTTTTCCTTCTGATGCCACTGCTTGAAGCACGGATACACAGTGCAGGAGAACCAGAGCATAGTGGACACAGGTAGCGAGATTGTTTACGTACTCCTTTTTTGAAGCTTCTGCACCTCCTCATTACACACATATCCTTGTCGGTATCCGGAGGGGGCTCCAAATAATGTTGAACATGTTGCTGGACTTCACATGGGACTCGTGAAAAATTGATTTGATCTTCAGCATTGCCTAAAAGGGGATTGATTACCTTCTCCCTGAAGGTAAACAGGCGAAATATGTTGTTCTCTCGATACAAGTAGCAGGCAGCCCAGATGCATATATCTATGAGGTGGAAGAAGATTTTTCTGTACCATCGAATAGTTTTTCTGGGGATGGAATAATAAGAAATCATTTTGCTAGAGCGATGTACCTCACATGATTTTGTTATAATCAATGATGCAGTAGGGTTTTAGATTATTTTGTCCTTGTTTGTTTTTAACTTCTACCATATTATGACTGTGGGCTGTACTAATCATTCTTACATATCTTTTATCCCTCCAACTAGTAACCAATACAGCACCTTTTCTTTTGTATGCCACTTCGCCCCTCTTCAACTTTTTTTCATCAATTATTTAGGATTTCCTCTCCTATTTTCGCGCAGCGTCCCACTGAGTTTTGTGTTTGATAATATCCTCTGACAGCTTGACACTATTGTAGAGGTTATGCGTACACACCCAATAACCCTTTTCAAAGCAATTTTTCATGAGCAACTTCACAACTTCGTCAGTATAAGAAAAATCATCACATGTGATAGTCCCTTTTCCAGTATGAACTATAGAATTCAGTATTAACCCACCTTTTGTAGTAAGTTCATACAATTGTATGCCATACTCTGGGCGCTTATTCTTAATATATTGTTTGAAGGCTAATCGTCCACGTCAGTGAATCATGGCTTCTCGCTCTGGATTTAATAGCATTTCTAATATTATG
Source organism: Vesta saturnalis (assembly GCA_036346205.1). Lineage (NCBI taxonomy): Eukaryota > Metazoa > Arthropoda > Insecta > Coleoptera > Lampyridae > Vesta > Vesta saturnalis. The sequence goes on along the minus strand of JARFJB010001495.1, from coordinate 7,078,525 downwards.
AAGAATAGTCTCCATTATTGGATTGATCTTGTATAAATATTCACATGTGTCCACAGTTGCATGATCTACATATCTTAGAACCTGAAAAATAGCCTCAAAACGGTTTCTCGACATGGTCTGACCAAAAATAGGCTAGCATAGGAAACTTGGCAATACCTCCTAAACAACAGACCTATGAATTCCTTGAGTTCAGCTACCGTCAAGCCTTTCCAGGTGTTGACCTTTTTAACCTTAGCACTTGTTCGAACGTTAGCATTACTTTCATAGGCTCTACAATTTGTTTTAATCATGATTGTTTCAAGAAGCCCTTCTGGAAACAGTGGATTGGCCGAGAATCATTTGGAAGATTTAGATTTCATTTGGGGTCTCTGATAAATGGTATCTCAGGGGGTCCTCGTCTTCGCTTGTCCAGTGAGTGTCATCACCAGATCCCCTTTTAGTTATTGCTGGTTTTTCTGCAGTACTCACAGATACGCGTCCTCGTTGTTGTCGACATGCTGCTGATCGTCACTACCTTCAATATTATCTCTTCCATATATATTTCATCCAGATCGCGCTCAAGAACTTCAATGCTATTGCTGTCGCATCTGAAGGCACAAAGTCTTTTTCTCGTTGGAAATCGTCACTTGAATACGGCTCATCAATGTTACTGATATCTGATAAATGCTCAGCCAAATATTCGGTTTCCTTCTGGGTTAAAATCTATTTGCGTTTTCTATCCATATTTAGGGTTATGGCGGCATCTTTACTACATCTAGAAATAAAAATAGGTTTGAAAATACAGTGTGTCCGAGATTCAGCATGCATGTGTTGCTATATTCGTTAATATTGAAGATAGAATGTCGGTTAAATGGGGAAAGTTTTAGAGAATTTTATGGCTATCATCATGGTAAAGTCAGATTTGAAGTAACTTTTTTTGTTTTTGAAATAATTGAAGAAAACAAAAATTGTGCATTTTCTACTACCCCCTGTAGCTCTTTTATTTGAAGTCTGACAACATTTTGATTTGTACATTATTATGACACTTTTAAAAGACAATTTAAAAAAAAGTACCAAAATTTATCTACAGTCATTTGTTTTTGAAATACATACACTAACTATTGTTTTTCCTATGGACGCCATCTTGGATTTTTACATTATCGAATAGTATTTTTTATCACCTTTTCAGCGATGTATCACATGATACGAGAATTTACTTCCAACTATCAACAATTTAAACCCTTGCTAATTTATCAGTTTTTACTTACAGAATTTAATACATTTCTAACTTTTGTTTTTGGACGCTATTTGGATTTTTACATTATCGAATAGTGGATTTTAACACCTCTTCTACAATGTATTACATGATATGAAAATGTAGAAAATGTGTGGAGTGTAGAGGGGGACATATCGAGCATGTTTTATGATAGTTACTATTATCGGATTTGTTTTTATTTTAGTTATTAGAAATAACAATAATTAGGAATCTAATTGTATAAATTTTTTATTTATTAATCCATGCCTTCTCAAGGCCTACTATTTCAATTTTATATTTTTTAAATTTTTGATAGTTGGAAGTAAATTCTCGTATCATCGCTGAAAAGGTGATAAAAAATACTATTCGATAATGTAAAAATCCAAGATGGCGTCCATATGAAAAACAATAGTTAGTGTATGTATTTCAAAAACAAATGACTGTAGATAAATTTTGGTACTTTTTTTAAAATTGTCTTTTAAAAGTGTCATAATAATGTAGAAATCAAAATCTTGTCAGACTTCAAATAAAAGAGCTACAGGGGGTAGTAGAAAATGCACAATTTTTGTTTTCTTCAATTATTTCAAAAACAAAAAAAGTTACTTCAAATCTGACTTTACCATGATGATAGCCATAAAATTCTCTAAAACTTGCCCCATTTAACCGACATTCTATCTTCAATATTAACGAATATAGCAATACATGCATGCTGAATCTCGGACACACTGTATACTGCAATGCCTCAAAAGAGCTAAGTTTACCCAGGTATCTTGCACTTATCCACTTTCCTTCCTAATTAAATATCAACAGTAAGAACACGTAGGGTCATCCAACAATTAATAAGTGTACCAACAAAACAATTGTTTCCCAGTCACCCAAATATTTGTTTGCAAGTCATGGATCATGCATGCTATAACCCAATGGTACTGCCTCTAAAGCATAGCATAGGACCAGGCACCGGAATAAACTTGTATCCGTATACCTACATACAAATTACATACTAGTCTTGAAATCGCTTCTCAGCGGTAGTCAATATGTTAAAATTAATTGCGAATTTGAAATTGGAAATATAATGCTCGCTTTCCAAAACTAGTTCTTGAATTTTGTAATTTTATATTTAACGTTTTGTACGTTGTGAATATGTTATCAGAAAGTGATATATATATATATATATATATATATATATATATATATATATATATATATATATATATATATATATATATATATATACATACATCAATGTGAAAAGTAACATATAATAATTGGGTACATCAGCTGTTTCCTAGTTTTAATTCTCAACGCTCAACTAAATGAGCTTAAACTTAGCATACAAATGTTTTAGAACCTAAATGCACCTACAGTTTTGGTCCTGAATGGCCACAGTTTTTGACAAAACGCGTACGAGAAAACATTGATGATTGATTTCTTTGTTCTTCTTCTCTGAAATGGTTAAACCACACAGTTTTTAACCAAGATCGTCCCAAAGCAGTTATTTAGACACCTATCGCGATGGTATCCGTTTTTCTTCTCCTAAAGTACTAAACCATATGAGCTCAAATTTTGCACCTAGTACCTTAGAACCTAGCGTTGCACACTTATAATCTTGATTTTGAATGATCGCGCTATGTTTACCGTGTAAACGATAGATAAACATCCGAAGGCATTGCATTGAGGCCCAATAAGAGAATTTTGTGCATGTTTATGACTAAGTAGTTTTGACCAAGAGATGTTAACATCGCTATTGATGCATAAATTTCGGTGGAAAAACTTCCGAATGCAATGCATCGATACCCAAAAGGTGAAGCATGTCTGGTGATCACGAGAGCTTTGACTAAAATATGTCGAAGTCGTTATTTATGTATCACATCTGCTGAACCCGAATGTTAAAATCCTTATTTATGCTCCAATTGCGATGAATAAATATTGATGCCCAATAAGAGAGCGATTCACGTTTTTATTAGGAAAATAACTCACGTTCGTGAAATCACTGTGAAGAAAGCTATGGATAGGTCTAAAAAACTCGCTACATAAAGTGTCACAATAACTCCTAGCTTCAGATAAAACACAATTTTTTTTGTAGCATGCACACAATATGCAGGGTCAAGTTCAATTACTTAATTTTTTCAAATGGAACGTCCTATTTATTTTTCTACCGTTCGATGTAATTTTAGAAGAGCTTTCCGTTGACATAAGGTTTGTCTGGTGAATTCTGTATGTTTCTCAAGGTTTTAACATTAGACGTTTGAATTGATGCCGGGTTCAGAGTGTTGGTAAAATCAAGTATGCTGGTACCATGGTTAATTTTTTATTCAGTATAACAGCAAAATTGTTAGAAAATGAACACTGCATGAAATTAGTGGATACAATACGGCAAATTTTTACAGCACATCGCCGTTCGAATGACAGGTTGACTTCATCTAGCAGTTCGACTTGAATTGTCTCAAATGCTTTGCCAATACGAGCTGTCATGTATTCTGATGTTATTGGTTTTACCACATAAACTTTCGCTCTGAAATATCCCCAAACGAAAAGGTCTATTGGCGTCAGGTCGGACAAGCAAGGTGGCCAAGTAATGGACCCTCCTCTATCCATCTATTAGGGAAAGTTCTATCCAGATATTGGCGAACCACCCTGTGATAGTGCACCGGAGCATGATCTTGCTGTAGCTACATGTCTCTTTTTGTGATGAGATCGACATCAACAAATGAATTTGATGTTGTAGAAGTACCAATTATTCCTCTCCAAACGTTCAGCGACCATCGGTTCTGATAATCATTTGTTCTCAATAGAATAATAATCAACATTATGCCTATTTACACTACCGTCACTTTTAAATATAGCTTCGTCGGTGAACAATATTTTCTCTAAAATTTTTCGATTCTCATCAACCCTACCACACATGATCTCAGAAAAATGTAACTTGTTCTGGAAATCATTACCGAGCAATTCGTGGTGTAGATTTACGTGATACTGATGGAATTTGTTCTTCAATATGATCCTATTCACTCTGCTTTGAAAGATATCCATTTGCGCAGTAATATTACGTGTGCTTACATGTGAATCTTCTTGCATTGCAAGCAGAACATTTAATTCGGTGTCTTCGTTAATTCTCCTTCCGTGATTTTCTTTTGCTTTGCACTTCACACTTCCTGATTTTTCAAAGCGGTGTCTCAGTTTTTCAAACGAGATAACTTGGAGTGTTCTTACATCGGGAAATTTTGGGAATAAATTATTTTGCCATTGCAGTAGACCATTGAACTAGTTCTTGATGTTCATAGTTCTTTTTGAACGTACAATTAATTGTGTAACAATTTAGACACACCTGCCTGGTTTTACGAAAATTACTGCCTCTTAATTCATAGCTACATGGATCAAATGCAATCAAGTAGGCGAGTTATTCCAATAATAATTATTGACCCCTCGCCTACCTGTTTTCTCCAGAATTATTACCGAAATTTTGAACCCGGCTCAATTCAGAGATTTTAAAAATAAATATCGTCGTTTGTTCTGCAATACATCCTCTGTGCATACTTTGTCAATTTTAAGGTTTTGGTTTTGAAAATGTGCTTTTATTTGGCTTGCCGTAATATCTCCTTTGAGTTACTTATGCATAAAGGAGGTATTAGGTTTCTGAATACCAATGACATACCTCCCACGTGCGAATTTCTGTGCATGAGAGTAATTTCAATGTAGCTATCCGTTCTTTTTGAAAACATGCAGTAATTAAACTTTTTGTCTTTCAGTTCATCCTATGTATTGTGTGCATACTGGAAAAAAATGGTTGTGTATTGTCTGAAACTAGGAGTTATTGTGAAACTTTTAGTAGCGAGTTTTTTAGAAATATCCATGGTTTTCTTCACAGTCATGTAAGGAGATAATGACTCATGCAAACTCGCATTACTTTTAAAAAAAGTTTGGTGCAGCACTCTTAATAGGACATCCTGTACTATTTTTGTACAAGGAAACTAAAAAATAAAATATACCGCTTATTTCGTTTAAAACAACATAAGTTTTGTGTAGCACTCTTAGGACACCCTGTATATATTGAAAATATTTTTAAATTGTGCACCAAAAGCACGTCTATTAGATGGCGAGCCTCAAATCGATATAGAAAACGGGGTCACCCCGTATATATATGCAGGGAGTTACTTAACGATAGGCTGTAATTCCAAGGGCGTATTTCTGAACCAAATTTAAGTACAAAAGTTCATATACAAATGCGTCCTAAAAAGTCTGGTTTTCAAGAACAGTTTTTAAGAAAAATAGTTTTTTTTATTAATAAGATCCTTTTCCCGATTTTGTTGAAATTTGGCAGTGTTGTTTACTGTGATAAGGTACTAAATTATCACTAACTAGATTATAATTATAAGTTCCAGTGGCGCCACTGACTTGTTAAACATTTTATATTTTTGTCGAATTAAGCGGCTAAAACTTTTTGGTCTCTCGACATTTGTTCGTATCTTACTTCGTTTTCGAGAAAAAAATAAAGCCAGTTCACTGTATGTTGAAAAATTGTCAAAATAGAGTCAAGTTAACTTTGTTCGTTGCTAGGAAATATTTTGTTGGTTATGAACATAATGTTTTTGACATTCCGTGACAGTTTGTTATTATTTTTCCTTTGGTAAAGATGTAGATTGTGATACTAAAAAAATAGTAAATAATTATTTTAATTTCCAGGCAGAAAAATCTTCATAAACATTCATCGTCACCTTACTGGATTTAGCAGTGTCAAACGTAATACCTCCTGGGAAAGACCTCGTAGAATTCGAACTCCGGCAGGTGTGAAGGTTGTCCTACATGCAGTCAAAGAAAATGCAGCAACTAGGATGCGAAAGATTGGTAGGGTAAAAGGTAAAAAAATATTTTCCATGGAATGATGTGGGAAATTTTAAGACATTCTTTGTTGTACCCTTACCACGTACGAAGGGTTCAAGCACTTCTTCCAAGGAATCGCATACGCTATTGTGTAGATAGTATCTTCAAAGAATTTCAGAAAATCCTCACTTTGATTCCGTCATTATGTTTACGGACGAAGCGCATTTTTCCAGAAATGCAATAATTAATTTCCACAATAATCAGAACTAGATCCATGCTTTTACAGAGATACATTTTCAAGAACAATTTTCTCTCAACGTATGGATCGGTATCATAAGTAACCATTTGACCGGATGTTCTTTTTCAGTTACGGTAACATTGGTTCATGCATAATGATGCTCCAGCCCACTTAAGCATATTGGCTCGTGAGTATTTGGATGGAGCTTACCAAAATTGTTGGATAGATTGTAGAGGACTACAATTCTGGCCCAAGGTTGCCTAACTTAAATAGCCTAGATTCTTATATATGGGGGCACCTAAACTGAGGGAGTGGAACAACTAAGGAATAAAATTGTTGTCGGATGTGAAACCATACGTAACACTCATGGAATTTTCGAAAGGGTTTGTCACTGGATGAGAAGAAGAGTAGAGGCCTGCATAGAAGCGGGAGGTGGTCATATCCCACATTTTTTGTGAATATTCTGTTAAATTGTTATTACTTTTCATTTGTTAAGTTTAAATAATAGCTTATAAATAAATATTGTGCAACGAGCAAAGTTAATTGGATTCTATTTTAACAATTTTTCGACATGTAATGGTTTTATTTTCTTTTTTCCCGAAAACGAAGGAAGATACGAACAAATATCGGGAGACCAAAAAGTTATATTTTTAGCTCGTCAATGGTGCACATATTTTGGTAAATACTATTTGTCAGACTGCCCCCCGGGATGCTACTGGAACTATCATCTTGTTAATGATGACTTAAAGAACACTGCCAAATTTCAACAAAATCGACAAAAGGATCTTTGAAATATTAATAAAAAACCGATTTTTTTAAAAAACTTTGACACCCTGTATCTTGAAAATCAGGACACATGTTTATATGAATTTTTCTGCTTTAGTTTGGTTCAGGAATGCGGCATTGGAATTACGGCGTATCATTAAGTAACACTCCGTATATACCAGTCCGCATCATGTGATTTTTTTTATTAATAGCTTTATTCGAAATTTAACTTTGGCATCAATTTCTGCTTAGATCAAGATGAAAATTAACCAAAAAATAATAGTCACGCGATTCGCATTATCTGTCAAATTTTAATTTTTTTCAAAAAAAAAAATTCAAAATTCGGTTATTTCTCAAAATATGGAAAGAAATTATTATAAAAAGTTTTTCTAAATGAAATTCTTAGGTCATATGCGAAATTTCAGCTGTATAAGATAATTTAGATTTATTGCCCATTCCTTGTAAATTGCACCACTGGCACTGTTGCAAAATAAGACAACGCAACCTACAAAAAACTTCTTAGTTTTGACAATACTTTATTCCAAACACGTTCTCTTCAAATTAGTGCCATATTCAATGTGTGTTTTTATCTGTTTCTGACCATGTAGAAGGTAACCTCATAAAATAACTATTTTTGAAAACGTAGTTTGTGTCTTAAAAGTAATACACAATAAATTAAGAAAATAGTTTAATTGAAAAGAGTAAAATTTTCTAAAATTTCTAAAAAATCATAATATAAAAATTAAACGCATTTAAAATTCCACGCTTTTAATTGATAACAAACTATTTTTGGCATTTGAATATTAAAATTTAAAATTACATTTCTGTATCTCTGCCATTGTGTTCAATATAAACAATTATTGTTCTTCTTGACATATCTTTGATGGAGCTCCTGATACCATTTTCTTTAAAACATACGCTATTGTCGAAGGCATATCAAATTGCACTAATCTATAAGTACTTTTTTTCTAGCTAACTTGACTCAAATGCACAGTACTTTGTTTAACAGGCAACTGACAATGTGTGCGACTGTTGACAAACTACGCAATTCATTTTGAGTTGTAAAGAAAATAGCAGAAAATAGTAAATAATGTAGTTTAATTTATATTGCAAGAATGAACTAAATGAAGTTTTTGGAAAACCCTAACCAGCCCCTAAATGTAATCGAATAGTTTCAAAGGATAGATTTACGTTTATGTTTATTAATATGAGAAGGAACTGCATTTATACATGCATAAGTAAAAAATAACTAATGATGAAGATAGAAAATACTTTAAATCGCACTTTACGACTTATATTGCTTCTAATTGGTCTCCCACGTTTTCCGCCATAAGTGGATTGGGCTCCCTGTGTATTCTAAGCCCACGTGATCTTTGATTCAATATCGATTATTGCATATCGTGGAGGGGCAGTGCCCCTTGAATCTGCAGTTTTGCATCCTGCGTCTTGCATTTTCGGTCAAGCACCTTGAGTCTAGCATCCCAAATCTGGTTTTACCAGCATCTTGAGCCAAAGTCTTTTTAGCAAGACCAGCAAAGCAGATTCAGTATATTGTTCCAACATCTTGGGTCCTGCAATTGGCAGCCATAACCAACATCTTGAAATAAATACGGCATCTCTAAGCTGATTTCCATAGCAACTTGTAATAAAGTCCTATTAACAGAATTCATCATCTTAATCTTGCATCTTGAAACAGGTTTCAGCATCTCGGTTCGGCATCTTCAAATTGGACTTACATCTTGAACCTACTTTTAACCACTTAGACCAGCATAAAATCCTTTTAGGAGAATTGTTAGTGAATCGCTATGCTTATATCCTAAAAATAACTTCAGCATCTTAAAACTTAGCAAGATCGGCAAAGCAGTTTCAGTATATTGGTCCAACATCTTGGGTCCTGCAATTGGCATCCATGGTCAACATCTTGAAATAAGTCCGGCATCTCTGAGCTGATTTCCACAGCAACTTGTAATAAAATCCTATTGACAGGATTCAGCATCTTAACCTTACATCTTGAAACAGATTTCAACATCATGGTTCGGCATCTTCAAATTGGTCTTACATCTTGAACCTCGTTTTAACTACTTGGACCAGCATAAAATCCTTTTACGTGCATTGTTAGCAAATCCCTATTCTTATATCTTAAAAATAACTTCTACATCTTGAAATAACGTCCTTTTGGTAGAATTCAACGCCTTGAAACAGACTTCATTGTCTCAACTCAGCATTTTTGGACTCCTATCACATTACATTTTTAATAAGCTCGGTTACTATTGCTATTTTGAACAAATACTAGGGACATCAAGGTTAAACCTTTGACTAGGCTTACACTATTACTTATGACTCATATTTGCAATGTCAAGGTTATGCCTTTTACTCGGAAACTTGCACATATGGATTACGTAGCACGTACCTTTCAGACTAGGGATTATCAAACAATTAAGAAAGTAAAAGCTCAAACATACAAACAAGAATTCCCAACAGGCAAACAAGCTACCGCCAAAAATAAAAAAAAAATTAGCCATAAACACACCTTCCAACACAAAGACACAAACTAGCTAACGTACAAATACGTACAGACAATGAAACTAGCATGTAAACCCACAACGACGGAAACAAATAAACAAGAAAACAAGGTACTCAATATCCAAATACACACATGCAACTCCAAAACAAGGAAGCGAAACCGACAAACACACCTTCAAGTACACAAATACACAAACATTCCAAACATACAGACCAAAGAAAAAAACACTCAAACACACAAATACCGCAAACACATGAACACATGATGGACATCCTGCAACATAATTTTAAATCTAGGATGAATTAAGAAAAACTTTTTTAATCTTGGACAGTCTCTCGTAACATTGGCCGCCATTTTAAAATAAACACAGTTTATTATAGATCTCCAATGAATGGCTGGTGTAACTGCAGGAACTTCCTGTAAGGCTTTGTTTAAAACAGTACTTACAATGTATATCAAAGAAATATTTAAACAAGGGGCAGGGATTGTTTTGCCTGCTCCTCAAAGGAATAGCATGAAGGTTAGGTTAAGTTAAGCTAAGTTAAACTATTAGATATGTTCTTGTTTGAAAAATTGATCGTTAATTTTCATTAAGGCTTTCTTCATACACAGTCCTGATAACTTAACAAATTATTCTAGTTCTGCATCTTCTAAATGATTTTCTGAAAGTTTAATTATCACTAAATTCATGCGAATTTGGTACATTCAAATTAGGTTATTGAAAAAACTAATAACTTAACTAGACAATGGTCAGGTTCATTAATACCAGACCCAATGGGTCTCATAACATTTTCTAGTTTACAGATGTTAGATTAGCAATAGAGTTTAGGTACTGCGAGAATATATGCCGTCAGTCAAAAACCGTCTTGGTTAAAGTAATTATCTTAGTAAGAGGATCACTAGTAATGACTTAATATGAACCTGTATTGGGAATTTCTTTTAGTTGATGATGATAGCTCACTTCTATGTGGTACGGGAGTAGCATATTTTGAGTACCCTGTGATAGTATAATATGATAACAGATCTCAATGTTAGATGACGTGATTAAATGGTATCAGAAGTGGGAAACCTTCATGCACACCAGATATGTTAAGACCTATCGGTGCAAAGCGGTGTGGAACTCTTATTACTTAAAGGTCGCAATTAGTCAATAAAATCACATTTTTTCAAACATAAATTGTGAAATCATTTCTGAGGTTTATAATGGTAGATTTTTGTAATATGTGCTTCGTGCTTCACCCTCCTAAGGATTAATAGTCGACTGATAGTATCATGTAGGCAAATACTTTTGTCGTCGAGAAGGCGGTGCGAATTAGTTTTTGGAATTTAAGAGTTGGCAATTCTGACGCTGCGCCGTAGCGACAGCGGTCGGTGTTCGACAGTGCGCTGGGGTTTGACGTTTTGGGGTTATTTCGAAGAAAAACAACAAATAAATAACTAATGGCCGTAATTTGAAGTTATAGTGTAGACCATACATTAGCCACCAGACCGTGTTTTTTATCAAACCTTAATAGTGTAAAGGGACAAATCATACAATGAGTTGAGATGAGAATATGTGCAACAATCGTGGAAGTTATAAATAAATTACAGGTTTAATTGTAAAATGTTAATGAATTAAATGCAATGTATTCAAGCAAATAAATTACATACACTAATCGTGAAAGCATTTAAATTATCGTAAGTACATTTACTGATTTTAAAGAAAATGAGTGATTAGACAGCATTCCATCAACTTTAACAACATATAAGCATGCAGTTATAGATATTTTTCTAGTGAAGTTTTTGTGTGCAATATTTAATTTAAATTAATTCTTAAACTCTTAAATCAATTATAGTATAGAAATTGAGTCTCTATAAAAGTATATATCTAGGCTTAAAAAGCAAAATGAAAGTAACTTAGAGTATGCATGAGCATGGAACAATTCCTTCTGGACGAAAAAATGTGCATTTCTGAACAATTTCAGTAGTGCCAATCACTTAATCAGTTCCTTCGTCACGAAATTCTGGATCTAAAACATCTCACTTCACCTTCGACGTAAAAGGGGCTTCGACCCAAACAATGCTGCCTAAAAACAACCTTAAAAAGAATTTTTAGTCCGGAAAGGATAAAGTACACACTAATGAGAAATCTGTCATTCCGATTGCTGCGATCTCTTTAAAGACCTCACGTACTTCTGAATGCACAAAGAAGGACATTTTTATAAGTAATGACCTTGCCCACGGGATGGAATGTCCAACAGCCCCGACCTAAAAGAGGACTATACGCGGATAGTGTTCCCTATAAATAATCATAGCGCAAAAAAGCATAATATCCCTAAGGTTGAGAACTTTGTAAGTACCTCTTTTTTGAACTCTTTAAACACGTCATATCCCTCAAAAGACACAGTAAAGGACGTTTCTGTAAGAAGTGACCTTTCCCTATTAGAGGAAATGTTCATATCCGATTCAAACCGGTCTTCAGAGGAGCACATATTGAAAATAGATAATTTGAAGTTAATGATCAACGAAGCCGATGCTAGCTCTAATAGTAAACTTCAGCCTATAAAAGCATCTAAAGTACTGATTCTGGCAGAAAGCCAATGGAGAAACATGGCTAAGTTATTCTCCAACGACTTACCTCTGTTTAAACCAAGTGCTACTTATGAACAAGTGATAGCAAATGTGAAGAAGTTTTCATCCGATTTCACTAAGATTGTCTCTGTAATTGTATTCTCCAGTACTAATAACGCCATTCTAAATTCAAAAATTAGTCATGCTTGTTTTGCATACACTTTTCGTGACACACTTCACACAAATTGTTTTATTGTCAATATTCCTTTTGGTAAAGGTAACGATTCTTATAATAGATATGCTTATGATATTAACTCTCAGCTGAATTATTAGCATTTAATTTTAGTAACGTGAGATGTATAGATGTAAATAGTGCACTTGAAACTGGGTGTAGGAAATATAGTTGGGTGAATTTAAGCATGGGCTGCAGAATCATACTAGTACGCTATATTTGTGACTCATATTTTTCATGAACATCAGTAAGGATAACCTAAAGATAAACAAGAACTTCCAAGCTTAACAATAACCGAAGTCCAAGGAATAACTGCTATCAGCTAGGCAAAAATAATAATGTAACAACTGAAGTAGCTTGTAACGTAAACCAGACTAGTAATTTTATTTCGTTATTACACCAAAATGTTCAATGTCTGTCAAATAAGGCGCTTACCCTAGAGCTAATAACTAATAGGTATCCTTATGGTCTTTTGCTTTTAATTGAATACTGGCAGCCCCTATGAAAAACTGTTGTATCAGGATGGACCAATACTCAAGAGTTTCTCACTTCTGCCGACCTGCTATGAAACATAGTGGTACTGTAATTTATAAAAGGAATGATCTGGACTTTAAAATTGCGGCTTTTAAACCAAACACTGTTCCATGTGAATGAAGGTCATTTCGAATTTTGTGGAGTTAAAGTTAAACATAGCCATGGTAGTTATACATCGGCCTCCAAATAGCAATTTCCAAGTTTTTATCACCTTTTAGGTACCCTCTTAGATGAAATATTTGACTTATATCTCTTATAATACTGTGCGGTGACTTCACCATTAATTTTATGGATAAGGAATACACTGCATCACTAACTGACCTTGCATCATTGTACGATCTGGAGATAGTTTTAAACGAACCTGCCCGAGTTATTAGAAAATCGAAAACTTGCTTTGATAACTTTCTTGTTTTTCGAATACTAAACTTCAAATGTAAGAAACTGAACCCAGTGATATCAGTACACTATGTCCAAGTGTTACATTTACCTCTTAATACAAAATTTTCCAATAAAATTGGAACCTTTCGTAAAAAAGGATGTTTTTCTACTGAAAACTGTAATATTTTTCTCTCTCTCTCTTTAAAACTGAACATTGGGATAGTGTTTATACAGAGTGAGTCAATAATCACACCCCAGCTCTCGGATATGTATTCTACAATTAAAAATAAGACAAAACTGAAGAATACTAAAAAACCCGAAAGCGAAGCTATTTTCGCGTAAAATTGGAATGAAGAATTAACATTTATTAATTTGTCATTCAATTTCTATAAATTCAAATTAAAAAAGTAGCGTGAAATATTGAAAACGAAGAACTGTCGGGGTCGAGTAACCGATACGAAAACAGAATTTCACTATTTCTGTAATAAACGCTCAAAAACTTATCATTTTCTTTTTTATTTAAAGAACTTGTGTTTGAGTAATTTGGTGCCAGACAAAAGATGTAGTTGCCATGGATTTACTTGACCTTGACGTTTTTATTTTTATTTCATTTGTACCATTTAGTGAATATTGGAAGCTTGAAAAGTATTTTTAAATTCAAGATGCCAGACTATACTAACCGAGAATACGTCGATATGATAAAAGCTTTAGGCGCCTGCATTGATAACGCCTGTGCTGTCGAGCGTTTGTACAGAGAACGATTTCCGAACCGACGTCATCCAGATCATAAAACAATCCAAAATGTAGAAACACGTGTTGCGGAGACAGGATGTATCACTCCAAAACGTTCTTTGCATGCCGGCCGGCCTAGAAAACTTACATGGCAACAGGATGAACAGTTATTGCAGGATATTGAGAATAATCCTACTACCAGTACACGTTGGTTGTCAAGAAATGGACGCCACACCCAATCCTCTGTTCATACATGCCTTCGAAGATACAACTTGTATCCATACCATCTACCGCCTATTCAAATGTTACATCCAGGAGAGTAAATTTTTGTACATGGACAACACACGAAATTCAAAGCAATTCCTACTTTTTCCATAATATTTTATTTACCGATGAAGCTCATTTCAATCAAGAAGGAATTTTAAATTCTCACAACCTTCATTATTAGCACTATGAGAATCCGCATGTTATACGTCGGCGCTGGTCTGCAGATGTTTGGATAGGTATGTTGAGAAAACGAATCTTCGGTCCATATTTTCTACCAAGAACACAGAATGGTGAAAATTGCAGTAATTTTCTGGAGAATACTTTGCCAGGTTTGTTAGAGGATGTTCCTTTATAACAACGTGTAACAATTTTTTCAACATCATGGAGCGCCTGCACAAGTGCAAGATATTTTGAATCGCCGTTTTCCTAATAAATGTATTGAGCGGGGTGGACCAATAGCCTGGACAGCCCGGTCTCCCGACTTAAATCCAATAGATTTTTGGCTATGGGGATACATAAAAGAAAAGGTCTATTTTACTGTGACTGCCGGAGTGGATGACGTTATTGCCCGGATTCACGAAGCAGTAGCAGAAATAAATCATGACACTTTCGCTTCTGTTGCCAGGAACTTCACTCGTAAGTTACATACATGCATTAATGAAAATGGTAACAATTTTAAAAATTTGTTAAGGAATTAGATGTTTATTTTCGGTTCGCTTAGCTCGACTCAGATAGTTTTTTCTTTTTCATATTCCAATTTTTTTTTGTATTTAGATTTGTTAAGAATAAACAAAAAATTTTAAAATGTTAATTCTTTATTTCAATCTTACCTGAAAACGGCTTAGTTTTCGGGATTTTAGTATTCTTCATTTTTGTCTTATTTTTAATTGTAGAACAAGATATCCGAGAGCTGGGGAGTGATTATTGTCTTACCCTATATATGTTCTGACCCAAATGAAGATTTCCTTACTTTTGCCGATCGTTTCAAGTATTTCTTTGATTTAAGTTTTCCTATAAGAACAAAACGATTTGTTAACCAAAAGTTTTTTAATTTCCTCTAAAAAATAACATTTTGATAACATAATCAAAAACTCTTTGAACAAATTGCTTACCATATGGAAGATTAATAATTCGTTAGAAAAAGGCTTATACTTCTCGTGGCATTACAGTCTTTGACAATCGTGTTCCCGTTACAAACTCTAAAGCAGCAGAATTGTTTAATGTCCACTTCTCGAGATATACCATGAAACATAATACCTTATCTTCCGACTCATAAACACTCAATCTTATTTCATCAGCATCTCAATCAATGTTTTTAAGCCCCTACGTGACAATGTGTTATCTATAATTAACTCTTTAAAGAAGTCATCATCGCATGGAATTAATGAAATTGATTCCAGGATCTTGAAATTATCGGGACCTTCCGTTATCAGTCCTCTTTGTTTTATAATCAACTTGATCTTACAAACAGGCATATTCCCAAACAGTCTCAAAACAGCAATCATTAAGACACCTTTTAAATCAGGAAATCCACACGAAATATATTATAGGCCAATCAGCTTAGTGTTGTTGTTCTCGAAAGTTGTTGAATATGCCATTAATGAACAGTTAATTAAGTACTTACTAGAGTTTAAGATTTTGGACAGTTCTCCACATAGTTTTACCAAAAACAAATCAACCAATACTGCGCTGTGTGATTTTGTGCATGAATTGGTTACTTCTGTGGACAAGCGTCTTCTCCGCTGCTTTCGATAATGTTGATCATAAACTCTTACTGCAAAAGCTAAGTAGGTATGGAATTCGTGGAAATTCTCTAAAGCTATTTCAATCCTATCTAGCAAATAAATCTCAAATTGTGGAAATTCCCTACTGTCATCTAAGTAACAGCTCTCCAGTGTTATCAGGAGTTCCTCAGAGATTCATCCTGGGACCATCTCTATTTTTAATCTTTGCCAATGATTTAGTTCCTTACCTCAAAGACAAAGGTAAATATGAGAGCAGCTTTGTTACCTGTTACGTGGACAATACAAACATTTTAATTAGATCTAAGAAAGCGCGTGATGTAGTTAGACAAACAGAATTTATATTTGACAAACTGCAGATTCGGTGAGATGACAACAATTTGACTATAAACCCTTTAAAAACAAAATGAATTTAATTTGGGAATCCACGTAGTACGGTCCGCATCGAGACTGTTGCTGGTTTTACAATGTCAAAATCAACCAAAATGCTTGGACCATCTATATTTTTAATCTTTGCCAATGATTTAGTTCCTTACCTCAAAGACAAAGGTAAATGAGAACATCTTTGTTACCTGTTACGTGGACAATACAAACATTTTAATTAGATCTAAGAAAGCACGTGATGTGGTTAGACAAACAGAATCTATATTTGACAAACTGCAGATTTGGTGAGATGAGAACAATATGCCTATAAATCCTTTAAAAACAAAATTAATTTAATTTGGGAATCCACGCAGTACGGTGCACATCGAGACTGTTGCTGGTTTTACAATGTCAAAATCAACCAAAATGCTTGGATTAACTAAGGGATCAGATCTTAATTGGTCCTAGCTGGTTTGCACAAAACTTTCGAGGAGTTGTCACTCTCTAAATTCATAACCTTCGTCAATCAAAATACTTTCCTTTTAATATACTATGCTCACTTTCATACACACTTAGCCTAGAATATTGTCAACTGGGGAGGAAGCTCTCACTCCATCTAAAACACTTTGTAAGTCATACTTCAAGAAATTAAAAATATTAACAGTTATTGATGCATCCTTGAAATTTTCTGTTTCGCATACACTCACAGAGTCTCACTTACAACAGTCGGACCATGAATACAGTACTAGATATAAACACTTACTTGACCCAGGTAAACACAACTCTACCCTTTTCCAAAAAAATTATGTGTTCGCTGTTGCCAGATCTTTAATGCACTCCCTAATGAATTCAAAATATTAAACAGCTTCTCTCGTTTTAAAAAGAGCTTAAAACATAGTTTACTTGATAAAAACCATTACAGTTTAAAGGAATATTTTCAAGTCTTGACTTGATCCTTGTTTTCTGTGTATCTCTTTGACAACTATTACATACCTCACACACTTCATGTATCGAATGTATTGGTAATAAACAGCATTATTATTATTATTATTAATAGAAAAGCAACGTGTCTATTAAAGTATAAGTGTTCAAAATGATGTTTTTTTTTATCTTAAATTCTAACTGCCACTCGACGACAAAAGTTTTTGCTCGTAATGTATTTTATGTAGGGTATTTCATTTTGCTTTTATATTTTTGAAGATATGGCTATTTACCTTCACCCCCGCACCCTCGGGTTATACTCCGTGTTACAGCTTGCAGAAAAATGTCATCAAAATCTGAAATTTCCTCTGATTTCCGTAATCCAATGTTTGGAGCATTATATTGTCATCTTATACTATATTATTAATAAAGCTCCAGAAGAAGTTTATGATGTTGAGATCTGTGGACCTCGTCAATCGCAGCACGGGCTTACTTCAACCAAAATATATGTTAGAGCACAGTTCGTTTAAGTGGTAGCGAAACACCACTGACTTGTGAGCAGGGGTTCGCTGGAACCATAATTTATACCTGATGCCAAAAATCATGTCGGCTTAAATCATAGTAGATGACATAGGAACTTCCAATGAGACGAGTTGGCAAAATGTAGGGTCCCATTAAGTTACAATCGATAGTTTCGGAATACAAACTTCATAAAACCTCTGCTGTAGGTTTTTAGGGCCGCGTGAGTGTTTCTTTCATCCCAATGCTGGTTATTTGTTGAGTTGCACTACTGCAGTAGCCATCTCTGTGAAACATGGTTTTGCCAGTAGACGTCCGGAAATCGCTTTCTATACCACTGCCGCCCTCTAACCAAACGCACAAAATTTCATTTTTAGCATAAAGACTATTGTAGTAATCAGCTTGATCCCGCTAGTGCTATTAAAAATTATTTCTATACCATATAGAGTCCTAGGAGAGAAGTAGTTACCTATAAAAGAATGGTTTTTATAGTCCGTTTTGTTCCACCGTAATTAGTTATTAAAACATCACTAATTTTCCCGAAAAAATTTTCGGTACCAACGAATTAGGCTAAATCAACTTGCACTTAGGACACACCAGTAATTAGTACCCTGCATATGAATTTAGATAGATGTTTCTATAACTGCTTTTGGTACATAAATCTTTTCAGATATTTTCATATCAGCAAAATAGACTTTTCAGATAAACACAAAATGTGCTCAAATAGGCTTGAAGCTGCATTTTCTTGGAACGAGAAAAATTGAACAAGTGGACGCTAGTACGTCAATTAACTTTTCTTCGTTTAATATTAACACATAAACCTCAGATATCTAAAAAAGAAATTTAAACAAGCTGCCATAGTCTATTTTGAATAGATGCTTATTAAATTTTCTACATCAGTAACATTTAATCTTTTAGCGTTACATATTGGGTACATTTACAAAACGCCCTAATACTCATTTCATAAGAGTTTGTGCCATTAAATCGATTGTACAGTTTAAAGATTTCATATTTGACAAAATGCCATTATAATAAGTTTTCTATATAACACAGCGAATACACAAAATCGATTTAAATGTACGAAAATGTGCGCATCAATAGTTTTCTTAATTAAAATTTTCCATATCTCAGTCACGTTTTTGAAATATCAATACAAATTCCATGGAGTTTTAATAAATACCTTCCATGCTCACATTCATTGAATATGAACAAATTAATAGCTGAATTTTTCTATACATTGTATGGATGCAATTCTGTGTCACCTTCTACATAACTATTTCAAAACTGTTTTTAATTCTCAATGAATTAAAGTATACGCAATAAAAAGGTCGTATTTAAATGAGTTTCCACACTAAATTAGAACCTTTCGCAATTATAATTATCGCGTTTCAGAAAATCCCAATGCGTGCATTGAATATTTAAATTATCAATACCTTCATTAAAATTCCCTTAAAACTGTGTGAAATTGACTATTTCCGTAATCAATTTTCAAAATTTTATTAATTGTATTCATATTCTACTGTTTGTGTATATATTTTGACTTAGAAAGTAATAAAACATAAATATTAAAACAACTTACATTATATAATTGTAATCACCAACTTCAATACAGTCTTTGTAAATTACTCAAGAATTATAACACATTTTGAAATATCCGAAACGGAATAGGTAGACTCTCTACCCAAACCGTGTTATCGGTGCGGCTTTTACGTTATAGCAGTATGAAAATGGCGTTTGCCAGCTCCCCGTGGAAATCGATAGCGTGAGCTTTTCAACGACGCAAGGTCATTGAAAACTCAACATTAAACCGCATGCGTACTTAGAACTTGTCCTATATAAAATGTAGATTTGATATTTAACTACAATTTACACAATTTACCCTCATTGAATGAAATGCTTAGCCTCGTTTATGAAATTATAAGGATAATTGCAGCAGAAGCTGTTTTGTACAAACATCTATACTGTCTAATCGATTGGTTATTTGCATATTTTCCAGCATCTTATACATGAGCAACGGTAATCAACTCCCTTTAGTTTGGAAAATGCGTGGGAACATTGACGTCATGCAATACCAACGCTTTAATTAGTCAGTATTGTCAACAAGCATTTATTTATAAATTGTACCTTTGAATGATAAGATTTTAGATAATTTATACGTTTACTCTATAATTAACGAATGTTGCAGATTCCATTTGTACAAGAAACACTTTTTGAAGGAAACTCACATTGTGTTTGCACCAACTTCCTTTTCACAGTTTTCAGTAAAACAACCGAGGAAAACTTTTCCTACACATACAAAACGTATAGAAAAGCTTACAGTAATAATTGTGAGGTTCTAGAGCTTTTGATCAGGTGGCGCTACTATGTAGTTTTTCTTTAAAAAACCTTTGAGTTTTAGTAACACAGCTTCATCGCATCTAGCACTCATATTTACATATTTTTCCAGATTTTCGTTACACATTCCATAACACTCTATGATCCTTATTTTACTACGGTTAAACATTATCTTGTTAATCCAATTTCTAAGATGTAGATTTTGATAGTGAGAATGTAATGAGTTGACAGATAATTTGCTTATGTAATAAGTAAAAATAGATTAACTGGTTTATTTTAGAAGAAGTACGCTGTATTCGTTTCTGTTGCGTTTGTGTAGCATTGTGCACGAAGTTTTCAACTTTTTTTATGTTTCAAGCCATTCCTAAGGTGTACAAAACTAACTTTCCCGCCTCCTAACTTATGATTAACCATAATGTCTTTGAAGTAATTTTATCTTAAATAAAACACAGGAAATGTGAAAAATGTAAATTGTGTTTCGGAAAAATAAGTCAGCAGGAACTTATCATAAATTAACATGAATATATATTTATACTTATTAATGGATACATACAATGAAGCTGGACTTTGAAATGATATGTTAACTTGAATAGATATTTATACTAATTTATACTTATTTTTATTAATACATTCTTCTTATGAAACATTGAAATAAATTTTGCTTTCTTTGGTTTTTTCAAAGCAAATTCTGAAATAATATTGGATACATAAATGTATCCGATACTAACAATCAGTAAGTCTGATCACCTTTCTTGACTCATTGTTGACCGCAAATAATTTTTGTCACTTTGTTTCGAAAAACTCCTCTCGCCGCTAGCAACTGTCACCGGTAATGCTAAAAATATTCTTATAGCAACTACTAGATTTGGAAACAGGTAGATAAGATTCGATATTGAATTTCAGGGGCAATTTAGGATGCAATGTTATAAACTTCATCGCATAAACCTTAGGCAATAATATCTTTTTTTATTTTTGGATCGATCAAGTAATACGTTCTCTGAAGATTTACATTTTAAAGACCTATTCACTTTATTTATTTTAAGGAAATTATTTAAGTCGTTCAGAAAATCAAAAACTGTGTGATGATTCTTTATTTGATCGAACCTTTCTTCGATTTTTGTTAATGCAGTGTTCAATATCACAAAATCCTGTAGATTTTTTGGAGTCTGATCCTTGCTTTCATAATCAAATGATTGTTTTTTTCGTTGGAGATTTACTAGTGTTAAGTGTTGGAAATGAAGGGGCGCAATCGATATTCTCGGCAATACTTTTGCCTCTTCTAAAATATTATTAAATCCATTGTCTGATTTACTATAATATACCTTACTTTGTTGCAATGATAACATAATATTTGCTTAAGCAGTACTTGTTTTCTGCATTGTTTTGCTTACGACGTTGATCTTGACTAAAACGTTACACCATATTACCTACTGTGGGAGATATGAACCTAAAAGATTTAATTTTTAACAGTAAAGAATTTGCCACATTTCATGTATCAGAATTGCTTGTATTATCGGAATACAGCGTATATAAAGCATCACATATTTAATTTAAATTGTGCCTAAGAACTTTTTGTGCATCGATTCTGCGTTCTCACCTAGTATCCGAAAGGGACTTTAATGTTAAAGTAAGGATTTCATCTTTTAATACCTGCCAACATTTAGCCGATGCAGCGAAGAGAACGCGTAGTTTTTGTGCAATTGGAAAAAAACTTGTTTCTAAAAAAGCTTAAGCAGCTAAATTTAAACTGTGAGCTACACAATGCAGATAGAAAACTCTAGAGTTTAAGAATTTCTTTTGCACTCCATTATTGCGACTCTTCATGTTTACACCATTGTCGTAAGACTGTCAGCTTAGATCATCTAAACAAATGTAACAGGTCCTCAACAAATCTATTATTTATACCGTGTCCTATTGAATCCAATATTGAAATGAATCCTAAAAAGTGCTCCCCAATTTCAATTTTCTTTGGATTCATTGATTAACAAAATAAGTCTTACCACAACGGTAAGTTGCTCCTGGTGACTTATATCATCAGTGGAGTCTAAAATAATGAAATAATATTGATCTCATCAGGTTTCTGTGTTCGTGTCTTACCTTCTGCCCCAAATGGGACATAAGTTCATTTTGAATATGAACACCCAAATCGCGAGGCACAAGTGTTGGATTTTTATTAACGGCTAGAGATATGGTTTGTAACATCATTATTAAACTGCAATTGTCTAAATTAGTTTTAAAAGATTTCCATTTTGTTGCTCGTGCATTTTTTTAAATTTTGACCGGCCAAAACTTTAACAGTATAAATAATAATTTCTAACACGAATGCCCATCTATCTTTTTTCTGATCAATTTCTGATTTAACGAATCAGTAGTGGTTTGAGGTTAATCGATTTATTTAAATCAACCCAAGACTTTGAGTTACAAATATGATGATTTTTCATGACGCTCTATAGCTTGCGACAAATGTCTCCATCGTTATACCCTTCAACAAGGGCACTAGGAAACGTTTTGAATATTTTGCAACGTAATATTTTAATGTAGAATAGACTAACCAAGCTCTGGCAATTATTTCCCCTTTACTTAATCTTTTTTATAATATGCAGATGAGAAACCTCTGTAATCTTTATCTATTATCCAAGGGAAATTTTACATCCGCTTCTTTAGTTGGGTTATGCCTAATTCTAGTAAACATAATTTAACTTTGCCGTATAGTACGGAAGGCTAATGGCCAGGATCCTTATAAGTATTGTCTTTAAGTACGCTTACTTTTTCTAACTAACACTGCCCTTCCGACTTGTTCTTGACCACAGACTCGACTGTTTCAGGATTTGTCCCTTAGGTTAAATTAACTTCCTAGGGTGTGTTTTTCAAACTGAAAGGCTCCCGATTATAGAGATAGGTTCCAAAGGGCGTAACAAACGGAGTTTTGTCGTGATCACCCTCATTGAAACTAATCTGGTGAAAAGCGGAGTACAAATCTATCGTCGTTATAAAATAGGGACGCATGGTTGAATGTAATAGGTCACCCGGATAGGTAGCGGATATTTATCACTCACAGTAATACTATTTAATCTTTAGTAGTAACCCAGAGCCGAATTTTGTTTTCCTGCTTGGGTACTATCTCCACTGGAGCTGCTCAAGGACTTTCACATTCATCGATAACTTTTGTCTTCTAGGAGTCTGTTAATTTCTTCCTTTAGAATTTGCTTTCTTGCTGGTGATACTCGATAAGGTGGTACGGAGATACGTGGGTGATCGTCTGTGTTAATGTAATGTACAGCATAGGAAGTGGGTTCTCCTCCCGCTTTAAAGATATCTTCATTATCTTTTAATAAATTTTTAAACGTGTCTCGCTGCCTATCATCTAGCATTGTTCCTTCATTATCACTCAAGGTCTCAATTGTCGAGAGTTCTAGAATATCATGTTCCGAAGTGCGATGAGAATCTTGAAATGTCAGTTTAAACTTGTTAGTTTCACAATCACTAAAGTCCCAAACTCCATCCGACACACTCAAGGTAAGCTTAACATCGTTCACTAAGTCTACACCGAACATTGAATAATTCTGTGCGTCAAGAAGTACAATGAAATTTATTGGTATGGTTGACCACTGCAGTATGACATTTACTTGGGTTACCAATACATTTTCTAACTTTTCACCTCCATCAGCCAACTTAACAATCATTTGCTTGCCCATCGAATGAATGGTTACATCGCTTTAACAACGGGTACAACGTAGATCCGGCTACACTTTGTACCGAAAAACTCGTGAATTTTTATTAAAAGAGTCAGACGCAATCGCGGAGAGATTTCAGCACTAAACCTACAAAAGTTAATTACAGAGGTTTTAGTTTTACTGGATGGCTAATTAGAACGCACATAACTCAACTTGATCGCGAGAAAGCTTTTCTCTGATGTAACAGCCCATACATCGTATTTAGTCGCGCATTTTAATCCAGCGTATTATTTGGTAATTGTGCGAGAATTGACACGTCAGTTTTAGTGCGAGTGTCTTGTTCGTAAGCAAACAGTTTTCTATACACACGATAAGACGGTTTGTGTGGACCGAATGTCCTTTTAAATAATTCCACCGCGTCTTGCCATGTCGGTAATTTCGATTTCATGCCAACAAATCAGTTAGTAGCAAAACCGTGCAGTTACATCGGCAGACCTTTAAACGCATTTTGGCCGAGAACGAACATACATTACCTGTAAATTTCTACAGCATTGACAAAGGCTTTTACGTCCAAATCACTCGAACCATCGAATCGTGAAGGACAGTTAGCAAGATTACCATTTAAATTTTAATTTACAGGACCCATTGGCTACCGAGCTATAAGGTTGCTAAAAGCGCTTGAAATTGTTCATTAGTAAACAGCAGATTCGCGGACGCTTGTTGCTCTGCCATGTTTGTACTATTCATCAAATTAGCAGAATTACTGCGCAACCAATAACAGTGTTTAAGTTCTGTGTTGAATAAACCGATTGATACATAATGAAAATCTACTTACAGATTCTGATACCTTGTTTATATGATACCTTCACGTCTACTGATTTTCACTTGAATTGAAACAAACCGTGCTCCAATGCTACCAAAACATGCTGAATTCCCAATTCAAAACAGGACAAACGGTCAAGATTAAACTGTACAGTGGACACTTTATTTTATCCCACAAAGACGTTGCTATATCACAAATTTATTTAACGTGAGTAATAAACTTCACATTAATCTCAGATTAATTCCTCTAAATTAGTGGTACTGTCTTTAATACTGTGCTTTCGTTATGTGTCTTCCAAGAACTTCTTACACACAACAATAACAAAAAAAAATGACTACCGGTCCCAAACTATTTTACAACCTTCTTCAGGCCTGGTTTGGGTCCAATTGTAGAACTTATTTGTTTATAAACTATTATTTTTTATCGTTTTAGGGAGTTCTGAGGAAAACAGTTTTATGTTTTAAATCATTTAATGAATAGCATATCATTAGTTCGAAGGGAAACTTTCACTTTATCAAAATTATGTAAAATGAGCATTGGTGTTACTTTTCAATAATCCTTGTGTTAAATAAATTATCAAAATAAGAACTTTTTTAATATGTTTACGAATGCATTTAGTAATTAAATTAGTTAATTATGTTCTGAAATGTTACAGTTTTTAATATCTAGCTAATTAAAAGGTGAGCACTTTCTATTTTGCAGTTGAAGGATTCAAGGGTTTAAAGGGTTAGTACTTTCGACAGCCAGACATAACTGACACACTTAAATAAGACAAAAACAAGTACTGTAGTTAAGTTTGTGGAACACGTGTTGGTTCTAGTTGAGTAAGCGGAACGCTTCTTTCTCCCCTTTGGAGTGTTACTGTACTTGGTAAAACGTGTGTTGGTTCCAGTTACGTTAGTGAAACACTGTTTGGTCCGTCTTTAGTTGACGGAACACGTTTTGATCGCCTTGAGTATTAGTTTAGTTGGCGGGGCACATGTTAGTCCCAATTGAGTTGGTGGAAGGGTTGTTGGTTCGCCTGGAGTGTTAGTGTAGTTAGCGGCTCCCTCCTTTAGAGGGTTAGTGTAGTTGGTTCCAGTTGAAATTGTGTAACGTTGGTTCGTACTTAGATGTAGTCCGTAAGAACATGGTTGTTGGTTTGATGTTTCTCAAGTACATCCGAGTCCTAAATTTCTGCATATATATATATATATATATATATATATATATATATATATATATATATATATATATATATTATAGGGTGTACCAACCAAGATACAAAGTTCGATAACTCCTTTGGTTTCATAGATATCAAAAAAGTTCTCAAGAAAAAGGGTACAGGAAGTAACAGTACATTATTTAAAATTATTTTGAACAGGATGTTCCAAAATTCAGATATGAATCTAACTTATATTTTTTTAAATGGGAACCCCTGTATATTATTTAAAATTCAGAAAGCCCACATTTTTTCAATTTTTTAATGTCGGGGTTGAATACATTATACAGGGTATTTGGAAAGATATGGATTGTTTTGTTTTGATATTGTACTCATTTCAATGCCCTGTAGAACAATACACTCTGTAGAAATGAATTATCTGTTGGCCAGTCGTCTTTCAGAGTATTGTCTAGTATCGTTACCCACCATTATTCATTTAGCTACTTGGGATTTGTATACAGGGTGGCTCAAAACTCGGATGTCATTTTATTCCTTAACTCAAATGGAACACCCTGTATTTTTTATCACTATCAAAGTCCTCTGGTACTCCTCTTTAATTTTTGTCAGAAGTTCCCTGTATCTAACGTGCGTAGTTATCGAGATATTTCCAGATATTTGATACAAAGTCTAGGGTTATGATGTTTATTTGGTCGTCATTGTGTTTGACAAATTTACTGCTGCTTGAGAAGGATTTGTCCTGCAATTGTGTCGAAACAATACAAATAAATCAATCTAGTGCACTATCTAACCTGTTTACTTGATACTGAGTTATCGAACTTTGCATCTTGGTTGGTACACCCTGTATGTGTTGAGATGTTACTTATAATGCTAAATATCATAGTTAGATATTGGATCAAAGTAAAAGTTATATTAAACATAAAGTAATTGCATTGGAATGGATTAAGCAAATACAGGGTGGGGAGAAAGAATGGAGCCAAGTAAATATCTTTAAAACGAAACGGACGATATGTTTGAAATTTTTCAGGTAAGTGCAAGGGGGCAAAATACATCTGATGTACATTTTTTTGTTAATAATATACTTCCGGTTTAACCGAAAATACCCTAAACTTTTTTAATTGAAATTGGACACCCTGTATATTTTTTGCAGATTTTGAGGGATGTTGTTATTTCGAATTCGTACATACTGGATTTAGTGTAAAAAATCTGTAAAAAGGAGGAATACAGCTCTTTAATTAACCACTTTTAAGTTTTTATACATTAGAGTAAAAACCATTTAGATAAGCAAATTGATGTTGCTTGTATTATTAGTAAGAAATAAACGAGTACTGTCGAGTAGGTAACTGTTGCCGAATTGTCTAACTGTAATTTACGGAAATAAATTATACGATTAAGAATGGTTCATTTAAGTGGAAAAGATGGTATTGAAATATTAAGGACGATCGTGTTAGAGCTCATGAAGAAGTGTGTCACATTTTTAATGATTTGCATCCTGAAAGAAATCCCATATCACGTTCAACAGTTACTAAAACATTAAAACGTTTTAATGCAACTGAGATGGTAAAAAATTTGCTAAAAACTGGAAGATCGCGGACCGCAACGAAGGAAACTATTGGACAAAGCATTGCAATTGATTTAGTGGAATCACCTCAAACTTCTACCACAATTTTGGCACTAAACCATGGTATAAGTCGACGTAATGTAGGGAAGATATTTAAATTTGAAAAGTATCATCCGTATAAGATACAATTGGTTCAAGAATTGTCAGACGATGATTTTGACCGACGGTTAGAGTTTTGCGAACGACTGATGGACATCGGTAATGTCGACGAATACTTTGCATGTTATGTAGTGGTTTCCGATGAGGCAACTTTTTGTTTAAATGGAACAGTTAACAGTCACAACTCAAGGTATTGGTCAAATGAGAATCCTCATTGGATTCATGAAGCACATACCCAGCATCCACAGAAGTTGAATGTTTGGATGGGAATTGTCGAAAGTAGGTTTATAGGACCATTTTTTATAGAAGCAAACTTTAATGGTGACAAGTATATAGATTTACTGAATAACCAAATTATTCCTGCCCTTCAACAGAATGGTCAGTTACAACAAAATGTTGGGTTTTAACAAGATGGAGCACCTCTCCACTATGATAGACGGGTTAGGAATTTTCTGGATGCGAATTTCCCAAATAGATGGATTGGACGTAGAGGATTCATAGAGTGGCCTACTCGTACTCAGGATCTTAGCTCATTAGATTTTTTTCGTTGGGGTTATCTAAAATCACGTATTTACGTTAAACGATCAACATGCTTGCAGGAATTTAGACAAAGAATTATTGATGAATGTGAACTAATACGTGGAGAAGTCTTGGAAAGAGTGACGCAAGAATTTGTTAATAGGCTGGCATATTGTCAGGAGGTGAACGGCAAGCATTTTGAACATTTGAAATAATTTTGTTTAAAGTATTATTCTCATTAGTCTAACGTACATAAATTAGTTATTCTACAACTAAAAGTGAGTTATTTCTCCTCTTTACAAATTATTTTCACTAAACCCAGTATGTACGAATTCGAAATAACAAGATATTTCAAAATCTGCAAGAATATACAGGGTGTCCCATATCAATTAAAAAAGTGGAGGATATTTCCGGTTAAGCCGGAAGTATACTATTAACAAAAAATGTACATCAGATGCATTTTGTCCCCTTGCGCATACCTGCAAAATTTCAAAGATATCGTCCGTTTCGTTCTAAAGATATTTACTTGGTTACATACTTTATCCCAACCCTGAAAAGCGCAAGTTGCAGAAGTTGAAAATAATATAAATCTAAGTACAAAAGTTAATTCAAATTTCACAAGTATTAAGTAATTATCATGGCTGAACAATATAATTTTCATGTTAATAGTTTCCGAGCACTTTCGGAAGTGTAGAGCAGGCGGCGGAGTCTATAAAACTCATGTAATCCATATAAATAAGTAGATTCTAGTCTGGTAACATAATATGCTTCTATTCTAAAACAAAAAGAAAAGAAATTGTATCAATTAACATAGTAGGAGGAAACTATATGCTAAAGTGTATGAAAATAGAACAGTTAGTGGAGTCCATCGGCCTATTTCCACAGTTTTTGCTTTTTGAGCGCGACGTTTCGGAAGCGGACTCTGCTTCCGTCATCAGGCTTAGTCCTGAGAAGGACTGTTTTCGCACTTGGGTTGAATTCATATGTTACATATAATTTTTTTCCAAGCACTTGACTACTCTCAGATTCGAACTTTGTAACACCCTAAACGAGTGTGCAATAATTGTTTTATTAATTGCCCAGGTTTGCTACCTCAGTATCCCAGGGGAGGATCAGTTGGCGATTTTCAACACTGTAGTGTATGATGGGTTGAGTTAGAATAAAGTAACACAATATATAAGAAGTATATTAAGAATATAATTTGCGTACGAAATTAAAATATAATACTTTTAAATAATATAGAAACAAAAAAAGTTTTATTCTGGCTTAAAAAAAATTAAAATAAACTCAGTTCTGTGGTTTGAATCCGATGTCGGAATCTGGCTTCGGGTTAGATCGCATCTGGTCGCAAGCTGTAACAAATTTCATTAAGCATGTCTCTTATTTTCCGCGGGTTTTTTTTTCTTGTTAAGTGTAATAATAATTAATTAATAATAATGAATTTCGGTCGGGATAATGGGGGTGAAGATAAATGGACCGAGTGGTTTTATTATGACCTGTTTTTGGAGCAACAACTTCAATCACGTAAGACAGTGATTCTGTTATGTTTCTTCGATATAATGAATTGGTGAGTAATTCCGCATATAAGGGTTGAAACCTATGTGACTTAGAGGAGGTTTAATCAATTGAATATAATTGTTTGAGATTGACTGGAAAGCTGAGGTACTTAAACTGGTTAGGATGTCCTTAACATACACCAACATTTGCAATTGCTATAATCAGCTGTTTGTTAGTGTTGTATTGTAAAATTTGTGAATGTGAATTAATTTTTATTGTATGTTATTAAAATAGATTGAAGGCAATTGTACTAAATGAAGTATGTGTAATACAATATGATTTATTTAACTTTTCTGATGTAAAATGATTACACGGGTAATTAAATGGAGAAATTTTAATATAAAGTTTAAACCATGTGAAATGGAAGTGTGGTGCGCTAAATTATGTTTAATAATTAGCACTGGGGTTAGATGAAATAAAATTTTTGTGAATTTTATTCTGGTGATGTTAATTGAAATTACAGCACCATGTGATAGGATAATTTGGTTTCGATACCAGGTGGTAGGAATTCGGACACGAGTTCAAGAGGGTGTGTATCAGAGGGAGGATATAGGGGTAAGTGGTATTCTTATAAGTGGCTGGTGACGGTATAATTTTTATACTGGTGAATCAGGATCGGTTATCTAATTAGTGATTTCTATGCAGTCTTCGGGGTGTTACCTCCGAATGAATGGTACATAGGAATTAGACTTACACCAAGGTAATAGGGAAAATTAAAGCGATCCGATTTACTCTAAGTTGGTAACGGTATGGGTATTATATTGTGAATCTGGATTAGATGGATATCTAACTATTTCTATACACCCTCGTGGTACTAACACCAAACAGATGTTAGATAGGGATCAGGTTTATACAAGGGTAATAGGGAAAATTATAGGGATGTCACAGTATAGGATTACCTTATAATTGGGGTCAAAACCACCATTAATAAAGCCATACTATTAACATTAATTATCTATCCTTCGAGGTACGTACACCGATAGGGCAGATTTGAGATTGTTTCTCGGTTACTAGGATTAGAGAGGAAAGGGGCTTCCTAAAGTAGCCTTACTTCTTGGGGCCGAATCCGCCAGTAGTAGAACCAGGTAACTAGGGTAAGTACTTACTATTCCTCGTGGTACAAACACCGGCAAAGTGTAAATAGGTACTTTCGCTTCTGGATAATTATTTTGATAACTGGAACTAGGATATCGAGAGATCAGAAAACATGTCAGGCAGGTTAGGACGGAATTAATGACAGGCAGGTTGTAATAAGCAGGCAGGTAATTTGATATTCACTGGTCAGGATTTCTAGACCAAGTTGAATTAAATTCGAGTCGAAATAGAATAGGATGAGTGAATGTGAGCGCGGATATTTACAGGGGATTTACTAGGAGAGGGAAAAGGAGTGGGAAACTGATAGGATTTATAAACGATACTACATTCAGTTTGAGGAAATAAATAGAAAAGAAGTTTTGATAGGAATTTCTGTGCTAGGATTGGATAATTAATATGTGATGAATTTTAGGATCATTACAACTTGGTACCTTTCACTTACTAGTCTGATACCTTTACCGCTGAGTCACTGAGTAATCCAATATACATTTTTTAGAACTTATAGGGTGAGGCATTAGTGCGTCGAAGTACGATATATCCGTTATTAAAGGAGATATCAAAAAAAGTTATTTACAAAAAGTGTAGGCAACTTCGAACTTCACATTATAAAATTACTGTCGTATTTACAGGGTGTTATGTATTACCAGGGTGAACTAAACATACTTCTTTTTAAACGGGACACCCTATATATTATTTCAAATTTAGATTAAGCTCGTCTTCCAATACTTGAATACGTTGAAATGAGAATGATTTTCGTGTACAATTGACTTTTGAAATACCCTGTATAACGTAATGAAACCCTATATTGGAAGTATGGGGGAGATGAGCTTAATCTAAATTTGAAATAATATGTAGGGTGTCCTATTTAAATAAAAATATGTTTTGTTTACCCTGGTAATATGTATCACCCTGTAAATACGAAAATAATTTTATAATGTGAACTTTGAAGTTGCCCATAATTCTTGTAAATAACTTTTTTTGATACCTCCTTTAATAACGAATATATCGTACTTCGACGCACTTCTTTTTCGGTTAACCTAAACCTAAACTAAATATACAGCGACAATACCATATATACAAGATACCTCATATAAAATACGAAGAATAGGCAGCAATTACAAGATACGCAATGCCTTCAAATAGACCAGAACGCTCAGGGAAATACTAACCAAAACCAAACCATGCAACGAAGATCAGAATTCCAAGAATTGTGTATACAACCTACGATGCTCTGCGGCAGAGCGTACATAGGAAAGAGCAGTAGACCACTCAAAGTGAGAACGCAGGAACATAAGAACAACGTCCGCAAGGGCGGAACAGAAAGATCAAGAATCGCCGAACATGTCTGGAACGAAGACCACCGCATCCAGTGGGACAACATACAGATAGTGGCAAAGGACGAGAACACAACTCTTCGGAAACTCAAAGAAGCCACATACATCGAACTAGCAGAACATTCATTCTAATTCCATCAAGGAATGCCAAGAGCTCGTAAAAAACCAGGAGCTACAACAAAACCTGGCATTTTTAAAAACCAATTATGGGTTCGTAAGCCGATCAATCAAAAATTTAGAAGAAAAGGACATGCTTTTAACGAAATCAACAGAAATAATTCAACACTTTCGCACGGAAGCATTTAATGTTAAAGGCAAAATAGCGAAAACAATAAACAGCAAACTAGATGCAATCTTGGAAAAAAAAATGCAGGTTATAAAGTTTCACAGAAAATATCAAACGTTTTTCTGGGGAAAGTTATGGACAGCTTGGATGTTGATATTGATATTAGTACACCACTGCTACCAAAATTTAAATATGCACCTATCACTAGTATAGATGTTGAAAGAAGTTGTTATCATGGTGAACATTAAGATTTGTATTGATTA
The DNA here is from genome assembly GCA_036346205.1 of Vesta saturnalis. Taxonomy (NCBI): domain Eukaryota; kingdom Metazoa; phylum Arthropoda; class Insecta; order Coleoptera; family Lampyridae; genus Vesta; species Vesta saturnalis. The sequence goes on along the minus strand of JARFJB010001495.1, from coordinate 7,045,944 downwards.
CTTTTCATTATATAATTAATTTTTAATGTTTTACGTGAAATATAACTCTTTTCCTGTATTGCATAAAATATTCCGTAAATAATTAGTGTTTTAAATATTTTGTTAAAAAATATGTTCTAATCTTGTAATAAATAAATATTTTTACTTCATTTTTTTATGCTTAATATAAGGTTTTATCACGATTTTAAAGCTTATTTCTTTATTTTTCTAAGCTTATTTGTCATTTTTTTGTGCTTAAAAATCCGCACCCTATTTATTACCTATGTGCATGTTGCCACGTGTCTAACCATCATATCATCATATGGCTCGACTAAAATTTATAGGAAATGTACTGGCCCGAACAACCTTGTCGCCAAGAAAAAGTAATGTACATAACACATAAAGATTACGAGACAAAATTATAAACTCACATCAAATTAAATGTTTAACATTTGCAGTAGTTCACGTAATACAGATAATCGTTACACCCGGTATATTGCAATCAACACAGGAGTTAAATCGTTGGGTGAATGTAGCCACAGAAGCTAGAATTAATTAAGTCAAAAAACTTGTGATTGAGTACAAAAATATTCAAAACTGACTTAGTGAATATATATATATATATATATATATATAAAAGAATTTTGTGAAAGTGAACTGCTGGAAGCACCTTAAATATGTAAATTTAATTAAGAGGTAACAATTCCCAATTATATGATTACAAAATTAATATTATCAGTCCATATATTTTCGTTGTAGAAATTCACTAAGAACCTCCTAGGTGTATTTGAAACTTGGAAACACAATCGTGTAACCAGGTGATAAAGAAAAAAAAACGATCTGACCTTTATTGTTGAAACTACTACTTATTTAATTTTGCAAATTTCGGGTACTATTCCAATGATCTAGCAGCCTTCACGTATATGGTCATAGATGTCAGCAAGGCCCTTATGCCTTCCAGCGATAATCATGTACTTTGGATGTAACGTAACAGTAAAATGTGAGCAGAAAATTTAAGAAGGAATGCGGTTAGAAATGTAGGTAGTACAGATATGCTCTTACAGGTGACAAACGAGGCGGTAGTGAACATTTAACGTAATTTCGATTGAAGTGTCTTTATGTATAAAGAGTTAGTATTGAATGCTTTTATATTCGAAAACCGAAGATGTGGACGAATGAATAATTTCAATTATATCCGCATTTTAAAAGCGTTAATAACATTTCTACTTAACCAAGTATTACTTTAAGTGAAAATTTTCCAAAAAAAAATGATGCTTCTGCATCCAGAACCAGAAACAAAAAATTCTCTAGGAACTCAACATCCACCATCAAGGGCGTTCTTAAAAAGGAAGAATGAAAAATTGGCCAACACCTTAAAATCAATTTTACGAACTTGAGAAGATTTGTATTTAATCATTGTTTCCAAAAGTTAAAATGTGTAGAAAATATGTATTTATTGTATGTATATATATTATTTGACCCTAATAGATCCCAGGTTCCTTTTTAGCTGCTTTATATTAAGTGATCCGAAATCTTAGAGATGTCGCTGAAGGTATTAAATTTGACTTATTTTAACTAAATAAGAGATGTGTACGAATGTTACATACGTTAATTTAAATGCAATTAGAGATTCGTAAAAATTTGCGAAGTAGTGAATTGGAAGCATTCAACCTAAGAATAAATTGCTGATTTTAGTAAGTAAATTTGACAAAATGACGAACGTTATCAAAAAGAAACGTTTTCCAATTAAACACGTAACAATATGTGTAAAGGATTTAGGTAAATTATATACTAGTCTGGAAATAGTACTACCATTAATTTTATAGTGATTCAATATTATTTTAAAAAGCAAATGATACTTACCGAAAATGTTTCTTCGTTATTGTTGTCATAATGAAATATGTGCAAAAATTCAGGTCAATGATAATCACATGCGCGCAACGTGTTATATAATTACAGGTGTTTGAATAAAGTTGAGAATATACAAATCCAGATTTATTTTAAAATCACAATTGATTTTATTTTTGCCAAGAGAACCTAATGCAAAAGTTCAATGTTTTTTTTTATGCTGAACTAATACTGAACTCTATCCCCTGGGATGCTAGTCGAGGCAGTTTTATTAAACAAGTTTAACATTAACCATCATAATAAATTAGTGATGGCACAACATGCTGAAGTTGTAATCAAATACATTATAATTTATTAATGCAACTCATCTCAAAATATTTCATGGGACTCAAACGTGGTGATAATGATAATTATATTAATAAATATAAATTAAAACATTGCTAGAAATTTATGAATTTTACAGATGCCAATTTTAATAATTTTATTAAAACTACATCGTAATATACATACATATATATATATATATATATATATATATATATATATATATATATACAGGGACTGCCATAAAGTTCGACACATATGGGAAAAATTTTTATTATTGAAATTTCTGAAAAACTCTATTGGCTGTTCGCTTCTACATGTCTGACAACCAAAAATTCATTGTGAGATTTGTCACGTGACCATAGATTTGGCGGGAATTTTGAAAAATGTTCACTGTGATGCCGAAAAATGAGTCAAATTGACAAGATATGAAAAAATTGTACTAAGAAAATGTATTTAGAGTGCAACAAATACCCCATATACCAATTTTCGACCAAATTAGAAAAAAAAAATACCATTTATTCCCCTCTGCTTTTATTACGAAACATTATAAAATCTTGTTTTACCTGGAAATAGCGTGCAATATAAATTACATAATTTTAGATCAAAATTAATCAAATATTTGTAAAACAGACAATTTGTGAGAGGAAAATTAAAAAAATACGTTTTAGCCTCGTCGCTGGTTGTGTTCATGCCCTGTATAATGAAGCGCATGAGCTGATCTAATATTTTTAACCGGTAAATAAAATGTAAACGAACTAATATTTGTAATTAAAACTTAACAACACATTATTTATCCTTATTAAATTTAATATTGATTAGTACATTTGAAATTAGCGAAATTTTTGAATTTAATAAGTTGGCTTTGGGAAAATCAAATATTTCGGCTTGTAAGGATAAAAATTATTGCTCTTTAAAGTGCACCTCATAGTTTAAGATACCTATAATTATGTGATTTGTGCTATTAAAACTATTTCCAGGTAGACAAATATTTTATGTTTCGTAATAAAAGCACAGGAGAATAAATGGTATTTTTTTTTTCTGATTCTGTTGAAAATTGGTATATGGGGTCTTTGTTGCATTCTAAATACATTTTCTTAATACAATTGTTCGATATCATGTCAATTTGACCCATTTATCGGCATCACAGTTAACATTTTTCAAAATTCCCGACAAATCTATGGTCACGTGACAAATGTCACAATGGATTTTTTGGTTGTCAGACATGCAGAAACGAACCGCCAATGGAGTTTTTCAGAAATTTCAATAATAAAAATTTTTGCCATGTGTCCAACTTTATGGTCCCTGATATATATATATATATATATATATATATATATATATATATATATATATATATATATATATATATATATATATATATATATATATATATATATATATATATATATATATATGTCAAACTAAGGGTTTTTCAGGTGTGTTTTCTAGAGTCAATGTTTATTATATTATGATACTTTTATGGAAGTGTCCTAAAACTGTTTATTTTAAGGATACACTTTACGAATAACTTTATTGTGCAGCTATAAGAAGTCCTCTTAGTCTAGTAGTAACAAATTTTTCCAATGCAAAATCCTCAATCATTAGTGACTAAGATACCTTTAGTTTGTTGTAGATTACTTTGGAAAGGGAAGCTAGTAGGAGTCTCTAAAACAAATAATGGTTTGTCCCTTTCTTGTAGGGTTTACTGAAAGCTTACACATACTCACATGATCTTAATAAAGTATCAAATCATCATCTACATCAAAATAATAGGATAATTAGACATCTGGTAGACTGGGCAAAACGAATTTATGGTCCTGAACTTTTGGAAGTTGAATTTAACCACTGGAAAAAATCACTACGCGCGAATCGTTATTCGCTGAAAGGTATTGATAATATAATTTAAACCTATTAGGCGTACACATAAAGAAGAGTTAACGATTACTGATAGTACTCCTCTTCTACATTTCATAACCAACGTTACGGACAACATAGCTAGCGTAAACAACACGCGATTTTCCATTCTACAAAGTGAAAGTTAAAAGAAATGAAACAATTTCAATAATAATAATAATTTTTTAGGATAATTATGCAACCTCCTTTGTAATACGTTCATAACGAAAATAGGCAGCATTGTAAAAACAACAACAATAATATATGTCTGATGGACGTCTCCCGCTTCTATAAAGATATCGATAACTTAATATAAGAATTTTCAATCTTTAAGTTTAGTTAATTTTTAGACTTATTTGGCTTTGTATGAGGAAGCTTTCTAAAAGTTATGCAAAATTAAATTATCTTTAAAAAATATGTTTGTACGTATTCCTATAAAGTTGATCGTTATTCAGGTATTGAATACATCTTAGAAATTTTTTGCCGCAAATTACTCATCGTATCAAAAAATTGCGTAGAACATAATTAACCGATGTGTTTAAGATATATATGTAGGTGTTTTTAGACCTCTTAAATATGCAGCTGTTTCAGAAATATTTGATAAACACCAAAAAATGCGCCTATTAGACCCCCTACTCGTCGCTGGATTTTTTCCAAAACCTAATCAGCTCCAGCAAAAATGAAATGAAGCACAAATACAGCATTCTAAGTACGTACGTATTATGATTCTGGAGTTATCGTTGGTACTAGCATAGATCCACACACGCACGCAAGCACGTACCCACGCACACGCACACGCAAACGCACACGCACACGCACACGCACACGCACACGCACACGCACACGCACACGCACACGCACACGCACACGCACACGCACACGCACACGCACACGCACACGCACACGCACACGCACACGCACACGCACACGCACACGCACACGCACACCCACACGCACACGCACACGCACACGCACACGCACACGCACACGCACAAGTACACGCACACGCACCCGCACACGCACACGCACACGCACACGCACACGCATACGCACACGCACACGCACACGCACACGCACACGCACACGCACACGCGCACGTACACGTATACTCACACGCACACGCTCACGCACATACACACACCCACCCACCTACGCACTCCCCCCCCCCCCACACATACAAAAGAGGGACATATCCGATTAATTAGTGTTTGACATCTTGTTATTAAAAAAATGCAGAATGGCACGACTTACTGTTGTTTTTCCGTGTCTGTAGGCTTTTTTGCTGTGTTTTCAGTAGACCTTGAGGTAATTACTTTACTAATTAAATATCTGTAGTCATCACAACGTTGCAATGATTTAGAATTAAAATTAGGCTAAATGTATGCATCGTATTTTCATTGTATCATAACAATTATATTCATTAAATAACGCTAGGTTTTAAATTTTTTGCCGGTTTTGTCTTGGGTAATTCATTTAGACTTTTAAATGGAATGAAGTTTTAGTAGTAATTGATTTTACCACTTTAAACGCCAGTACCTGTAATGTTTATCGAAACGTATAAATTTTATATAATTTCTATTCAAATACACGAATCCAAAAAAGGAAGGTATTGGTTCTTAATCACAACATTATTAGGCTTTCTTATTTCTACCAAATTGTTGAATTGAGTAATAACGTCCCGTGTTTGAGTCGATTTTCTTTGTATTTGTGGGCCGATATCTAGGCACAAACGGAAATGTCAGGGTATGCTATGAGCATCAAGCACTAATAGTCGTTAGCACTACTCGTCTCTAAAATTTTGACCTACTAAAGTAATTCCACCTTTCGTAAGGGAGGACACTTAACGTTTTAAACATTGTATTGCCACGGGCTTACAGTTTTACTTCATATTTGAGAAAAAGGAGTACGTTGGTCTGTTGTAGAAAAACAGCTACCTCGGCTAAATTTGAACCCGCGCCGCTTGGGCGACAGGCAAGTCCTCTAACCATTCCATCAACGAGGTAGATAAATTAGTTATGTTGTGCATTTTGATCAAAAATGGGCCAATTTCAATTACTGTAGTAGGGCTTTAAATTTCGGTAGGATATTTTTTTGTAGTAGTCTATGGGTTAATGCATTTTTTACTACAATTAAAAACTATTATAAAATCAGGGCGTATGTGACGTGAACATTACTAGAACTCAACTGTAGCATTTGGGGTAAAACAATTCTTAAAGGTGTAGATTAAAAGAATTCCGGGAATATTTTCTCAAGTCCACAGTTAATTCCTACAATGCACAATGCCAATATATGCTAATTAACCAGGAATGATTTTTTTACAACCGCGACGATCATTCGAAATATAAAATAAATTGAGAAAGAAAGTGATAGGACGAAAAAAGGTTACGCCTCGCGTGGCTGATGGTTTACCATACAAACATTTTGACTTGGCTTTGGTTGTAGGAGAACTGTCAAGGAAGAAGCAAATTAGTTATTGACCATACGAAAAAAATGAAAAATCAGTAATGTTTTTGATAGAGAATAAGGGGATGGTTGCTCACATCATCAAATCACGCACTTTGTTGACGTAAATTTCATGGCAAAATTGAAAATTTAGTGTCTTCGTTTGTTTTCGACTTAAAGCCAGTGGTCAAAATCTTTCTACACCTTTTTCCAGGTCTTATAACTCGCTTAATAACTATTATAATGATATATTTCGTCAACGGTACGTGTATATTGCCGAATTCAGTGGCGTGTTTTAGAAATTTTCTAGGGGGCGTAGCTTTTGAGTAATAAAATGAGCTTGTATTTTTTTAAATGGTAACCATAGTTGGATTGGCAACCACCAGCTGCAGTTCTATCTTAACTTTTCAAAAATATAAACGTCGAGATATTTATTTTTAAAACTAACAGACATAAGAAGGATTTTCTGGGAAAAAGGCAAGATAAGCATCGTAAACTCAGTATACCACAGAAACGGAACAATTTAAAAAATAAACAAACCAGATCAATAACAAAATACTAAAATGAAATAGAAGATATACTTTAAATATATTCTACATAAATTTCTTAAACTGATTGCCATTTTCTCTCAAACATCTTCTTGCACCTTACGAAATGCCTCTTCTACAGCAGGCTGTAGTTCTTGAATCGTATTATAACGGTTTCGATAAATTACGTTTTTCAGAAAAGCCCATAGGAAAAAGGCCATTATTAACAGATCTGGAGATCGTAGAGGCCATAACACCGAACTGAATTTTGCAATCCAACAATTTGGGAAACGGTTTTCTAAGTAATTCCTCAGTGCCAAAGCATTATGGGCTGAGACACCGTGTTGTTGAAAAAATATATATTTGGAAGATGTTTTTCATGAATGTCTACCAACAAGTCTGGTAGTCGTTAGTTCAGTATTTCTAAATAACACTCAGTATTAAGATTTCCTTAGAAAATATGGAATACTATTCTATCCCCAAGTATAACGCTGGATATATTAAACCATGCGTTTGATGAGCAAAAGTTGGATGAACGTTTTCATTTAACCAATGGCGAATATTATGTCTGTTGAATATTCCTACGCTACTTATGTGGGTTTCATCAGATTATGTAACATTTCTACCAAGATTTGGTAGTTCTTGACACTTTTGTAAAACCCTTCGACAGAAACTAGTTCCCGTCTCGGAATCGCCAGGATTTAGTTGGTGTTAAATTGGAATTTGATAAGGATAATACTTATGACGTTTCAGTATCTTGGATACTCTTGTTTTTGAAACTCTGACTCAACTTCTTTACAGGAAACTCTTGGATTTGCTTCAACAATCGCCAAAACCTTAATTTCTTCGTTTTCTAGATTTTCTATTTCATGTATTGTACCCTTAGGTTTACCAAAGGACCGGAAATTAATGAAATTATTCTGTAATCTTGGAAATGCTACTGCATTTAGCTGACACCAAATACCTACATTAAGCAATATTTTAAATAATTTACTACATAACACTGGCGAAAGTATGAAGATACCTGTTAAAATATAATTGAGAAGTTTTCATCTGCATTTTCTTTACTTTTTATAAATGCTCCATATCTTTAACGTCAATGCAAAATCCATTAACACTTGATGAAGGAGAAATTAAAAGGTTGAGCTCTCCCATGAGCTATATTTACCTGCACCAATTTGGGATGTATGGACCTGGAACTATTTTGTCACGTGTTACGCCGACCAAAGATGATCCCGTAATTTTAATAGTTGAAGGTCATATTTCACTCATAAAGATATTAAATATAATTGGAATACAAAAAAACATTCACAAAACAATGTTAAGCCTCCCTCCCTACACAACACGCAGACCGTAACCCGTCTATATTAGTTTCATGAACCCGTTGACCCATTTTCTCTTTGAATTATAAGATAACTGGCTAACTAACTAATAAACATGAACGTATTATTGCTGTGTTCCAAATATCAATCATTTTATTGAGTTTTACATAAAAATCTTCTATGAATGCGATAAATGGTTTTAAGGACGTTGGAATGGTATTATCCAGACGCTTTTTCCAATAATCTGCTGCCGCAGTTATAGATCAAGAAGTATTCGTAAACATGTGCGAAGTTGATTTATGTGACGTTTGAGTACGTACCCATCATCTAGTTCCACTAGATAATGTAGTTTCTCTAAATATTTAACAATAGTTCCAAATTTCGATATTGATGATCCAGAATAATTTCTTGATTGGACCAAGTTTGAAAAATGTATGTAAAGATGAATCTTGACCATTAGTTCTTGTTGAACACACAGTCATAATTTAAAACAATTTAGGACGAATCAAACTCAATTGTGTTCTAATGTATTGTCCAAATAGCATTTCTGAAGGACTCTTTCCACATCCTAAAGGTGTAACTCGATATCGCATTAATGATGCATGTAATTTTTTATGCAAGTTACTAGAATCATACATCATACGTTTTAATTTTGATTCTAAAGTTTGACAACAGCGTTCTGCTTGCCCATTAGTCGCGGGATGACCAGGAGCTAACGTTTGCTATCTGATACCATTACGATTACAAAACTGTTAAAATTCTACTGATTTAAATATTGAAGTATGGTCGCTAGCCAAATACTCTGCCAGAGCATTTCTACTAAAAATTTGTGGCCATTTAGATTTAGCATCAACTAGTATAAAAAAGTAATTGGTTAGAAATGGTCCCGCATAATCTAAATGCACTAGTTGCCAATAGTAACTTAGAGTTTCCCAATAATGGATTGATGCTTTTGTGAGCAACTCTCGAACACCGCAACACGGTATTCAATTTTTTATCATTTCTTCCATGTCTCGATTAATTCCTTTCCAATAGTTCTAACTAATGCCTTCAAGTTTACAATTCCTAAATATGTGAAACGTAATATTTTGAACATTTGTTACTGAAGTGACTTAGTGATTTCTAAATGTAATGCCCTCCTGTGTAAAAAACTCTGGATCTCGTGTCCGTTCGATGTATAAATAATTTTTTTGTTATCTTTTTTAGATTCAGTTTGAATTGCATATGCGATGATTATTTCCGAACTTACATGATGAATATTTTTGACATAACCATCTGTTATGTTAAACTTCTCATCGTCAACTTTTAACGGATTCCTTGAAAAGTAATCGATATTTATGTGTTCAGTTGATTTTCGTAATTCAATATTATAGTCGAATCTAGAAAAATGTTGTGCATATCTTATCATTCTGGATGATGATAATGTTGGTAGTTGTTCTGAAGGATTGAAGACTGTTATTAGGGATCTATTATCTTTTTCTTTTTTTTTATGATTGTGGACCTGAATTTTTCCCTACCGTACTGAAGCACTCAGGAGCACTGAGGAGGATGATGGGGGGATATTGAATTACCAAGAGACGCCTATGAACGACTACCTTCATATGATGAGTGAGAGAAAAACGGATACTAGGCCGTGCAGGAGAATGTGGATTACGTCCGTTTGATACGATAAGTGGAGATTTGTACTGAATACTGATTACGTATATGAACGAACCGAGCATTCCTATCAAATGTGGCCCTAGATCGTTTCAAAGAATAATTCAGCATTACGATAGGCATTATAATACCGATGATAAAAAAGAAAGAACTGAAACGATTTTTCTGTGCTCAAGGGACTATGGATCAGAAGTTAAGGATGGGTCATTTATAAGCCTAATCGCTTTTTTTTTAATACGATCAACGATATCCGGAGCGTATTGGGGGGATCAACCCATAGGTGAGAGTTATATGCTAGATGCGGTCGAATTTGGGCCTTATACAACAGAACGAGTTGTCAGGAGGTAAATTACTGCTTAGATCTGTACAAAAAGCCTATTTTACGAGCAGCTGTTTTGGTAGCTGACAGAAGATGGTTAAACCGTGATAGTTTTGAAGATAGTCATTCCCAACATAATAATAGGGTCTAAAAACTTGAAATCTGAGCCATTCATACTTGCAACAGGAAATGTTCCATCTTTTTTGGCGGATACAAGACAACACTGAGTTTTATTAGCATTAAATTGAACAAGATTATTGCTTCCCCATTCGAGAGTACGTTAAATATCTTTGTTTATTGAAATTGCCATTTCAGCTTTAATGACTTTAATAGACATAGAAGGTGGATTGCCATTATGAAGTACAATTAAGAGTGCTGTCCTCAGCAAAGCAACGGATCGGGTTACTTGTTGAAGAAATAAAGTAATTTATGTATAGCAGAAAAATGTAGGCGCTGTAACTGATCCCTGTGGCACGTCCGCGTTAATGCTAACTTATTTTGAAAAAAGTCATCAACTACGACAAGTATCCGTCTTTTATCAAGGAAACTAAGAATCCAGTCGATGAATGTATCATTTAACCCAAAAGAGGTTTTTTTAGCAAGTACACGCTGATGCCAAACTTGGTCAAATGCCTTTTAGGTATTTAAAGCGACTACAACTGTTTTATCACATTGTTCTAATGTATTATTTCAAACTTGACCACATAAGAAAAAAGATCACCTGTTGAACGACTTTGACTAAACCCATATTGATGGTTACTAAGGAGTTTGTTAGTTTCAAGGAAAGAGAACAGTTGCTGATTAATGGCTTTTTGCATGATTTTGGACAAAATAAAAATGATGGCAATTGGTCGGTAGTACGAGGGATCGGTCTTATCGCTTTTTTGGGAGTAGGTTGAATATTTGTTAACTTCTATGTTGAAGAAAATTCCCTAGAAGACACAGAGATCGAATAGAGCTTAGATAGGACTAATATTAGTTCGAGAGAACATTTCCTTAATACAATTGCTGGGATATCGCCTGGGTCAGTCGATTCTAGGAGCTTGTACCGAAAATGAATTGATTTCATATCGTATGCAGAAGCGTTGCCTAGGGGTTTTCCAAAATCGTTGAGACACGAGTATGATGCAAATAAATCCACAAAAACATTATCTTTGTCAAAGTTCCAGGGGAGGGATGCAGATGAACCAAAGTTTTTACTGATGCCTTTAGCTGAAGACCAAAATTTACGACTGCCCAAAGAAGATGTACCTAGTTCATAGCATTTTGGTTCTTCAAAAAACTTTATCTTTTAAGTTTTGCAGGTATTTATGGCACCAACGTAGTCTGCATGACTCCTGGCCATTTTATTGGCTTTTCGTTTAATACAAGATTTATTTTTTAAATATATTCCATCAACACAAGCCCTATTGAATCAAAAGGTTGGGAACGTGAATGACCTATACTATTTTGTTTTTGGGGAATGTAGAACTCCATGCCCATGAGGATGACTTCAGATACCGAAAGAGCAATTGTGCGAATGAAGATGACAACTAATATAAACTTTCTACCATAAATGTAATTGGAGAATTTTTATATGTTACCTTTGCTTCTCTGTAGTTTTTCTCTGCTTTAGACAAAGGTCTGGATATAAATGCTACAGGTGGTTCACCAACATCTTCGATCCTATGTGATAAAACTGCTCCGAAACCTTGTGGACTAACATCGATAGCCAAAGTAACTCGTAAATCCGTATTAAATGACGTCAACAGACGATGACTTTCTTCTTTAGCCTGCATTGAAGATCTTTCACAGCTTGTTGTCTTCCTTTTTTAATAAATTTTTCGAAGGATACAAAATTGACGAAACATTTGGAAAATATTCCATAATACATTACCAATTCTAAAAATTGTTGAAGCGCTTGCACATTTCTTGGATGTGGGGCGTCCACTATTGCCTCGATCGACATTTAACTATGTTTAAATGTAAATTACATAGATTTTTTAAGCTTTAGCAACACATTTATAAGACGATCTTTACTTTCAGTTATTGCTCTTGCCTATACTAATGTATTATCGAAGTATGCAGTTGTTCCTTCAAGATCTTGTAGAATTTTATCTATTATTTTGTAAAATCTATTTGGAGCAGTTTTTATCTCAAAAAATAATCGTTTCGCTAGGTATTTACCACGATGAGTAGATAGGGCTTGCATTCTTTCAGTTTTTTCATCCATAGATATGAGAAGATATGCTTTGTATCTATCGAGTGTACAAAAGTATTCACTATTTTTACATTCCCATGTACTATACGACCTCGAGATTCTCACTTTTGAGATATGTAGCATTACCGAAAGTACCTGATAACCTACACAGTTTTCAAATTTTTTCAAGTAAATTAGTTGTTTTAAGTGGAGCTATTAAATTACACATGGAGTACACATGGAAGATACAACAAAACTAGTAGATATAAAATTTCAAGCTTAAATATTAAACTAAAAATGGATAAAAACGGTAAAAATTAAAAATGTGTAACAATTTAACAATATGCTAACAGTAAACGTTAAAGATAAATAGAGCTATTGGTGAAACGTTAAAATTACCGGACTGGTAATGCAAGCAGTGAGAGTTCTAACCCACAACTGGAATTTTTTTTTGTGAAAATTGTGTACATAGTCAACACGTTGTACAGGGTGGTTTTTTTTCGTTAATATTATAGGGTATAGGCTAAACGGTAAGAGATACAAAAAAACTAAGATACGTGTCCCGCTCTCTTTTTTAGTGTTTAGTTTAATGGCGCAATCGGATCTACGCTAACTAAATTGGTTTCGAAGATACAGAGTGATTCTCAAAATCTCTTAAATATTAGAAACTACTTATAAATGTATTTTGACGTTTTGTTTTAAATACAAGACCGAAAAGAGTGAAAATCCTTAAGAAACGTATTGTAATTTTTGTATTAGAATAGAAGGACATGTAAGCTCAAAACATTCAGTTTTATTCTTGCATTGTACGTAGTTTTATTATGTAATTATATAAATCCGCTAGTACTTTTATGCTATATATGTATGTATACGGGAATGTTGAGTGGACACTCCAGATTTTCATTTTATTGTTCACAGTGGTTGTATAATCACAGAGTCGTAATTTTCCATTTTGGAATAATTACGAGGGGGCTTTCCTACTCGCACTGATCGGTTTTCTCTATAATAGCTTCAGTTTCCAATGCGTCTAGTTCGCGAGTTACGTCATCTTTTAAAGCATATGGGATGCACCGTGGTTTAAAATAAATAGGATTAGCATTTTCTTGAAGATCTAGAGAACATTTTTCATAAATTCATGAAAGGCCGGCTACTGTTAAAACGGAGTAAACAAAGTTGTGAATCAATAATCTGCAAAACTAGAAACTAAATAATTACTCGAGGCGTAAGACATTTCTGAAATAGTAAATACTATGGAAGATGTTTAATAAAGTAAAGAGACTATGTTGAGATTGTGCCTTAAAGCATGAATGAATCTTAGAATGATAATTTTTTCTATTTCTCAATTGTTTGCATATTTGTATTTTCACGAATAAGTATATAAAATCATACAAATGACAAAAATATGTTCCTTTAGTAAATTCATATATTTTAATAGTTTTTGTATCTATAACCAAATTCCGCAAAAATATGAATGTATAACCATTACACACACCACATAAATCGTCAACTATAGATGACATTTACCCAGAAATACAGATTTAAACCAGGTGACTACGTTAACTAGAGTATAGAATCCACAATAATGTGTTTCAAGGTACAGTTGATATTCTAAATCTCGGGTGATTTTGAGTATATTGTACTTTAACTAAATAATTGATCTAAAGTAAAATTTATAAAGCTAATTCTTTTAAACATACCTTGTCCTTGTTCTTTTACAAATCACATTCACCTTAATTAATTTTTATGAATATGAATGGTCTCGGTATTTCCAAAATAGATCATTAAGTGTGATACATTTCTATCACCAGTAAAAATATGTTTTAAAATTTGGATGTTAAAAAGTGAATAATCTAATGTATTTATGTATATGAAAGTTGTAAATAGTGCATAAGTACCTACCGAAAATTTGAAATAAAATATTTCGAGTTTTGGTGGTTTATGGTTTTGACGGAAGTTGTAATGCATTATGTATAAAATAAATAAAAGATATGTAGTACAGTTAAGAAGGGAATGCCATGTAAGATTAATCGATGACGTGTGCAGAATTGTTTCGTAACTATATGTTCCACCATAATTCTGAAAATTAATAAATTTTACAGAAAGAATCTGTATAAATCTTAAAACGTTATAAATTTTGAAGCAGTAGTCATGACAATGTGCCGAGATTGCATATAAATGTGCAGGGAATGACATATATTGATACAGAACAAATCCAAATGGTCGAGCTATTTCTTTGAAATCGGTCATATTTTTCCTGAACAATATCTCCGTCGTGAACGGCTGCTCAAAACTGTCTCTCCACAATGAATGATCACTGCTGTTGACAACCAGACGGTGCGATAAATACAAAATATATTATTTTTGAACTACAATAGTTGATGTATAATGCACGTATGTGTAATATTTTAGTATACGGGTAGAATGAACGCGGAAGTTAGGGTGGAAAGATATTTTAACTTTTTTCTTTGTATTTTAGAATATTTTTAACAACTGTACAAATAGGTATATAAATTACATTGACAAATGTAGACTATCTTTATAAGAATATTATTTTTAGTTTTTTTTATTCACAGTCGGCCTAAAATATTCAGAATTAATGGTAAAAGGCCTGTTTTAAACAGAAAACTTCAAATATTTACAGAGACTATGGCATTCCACGAAATTAAAAAAAATTTGATTCTTTTATGTGTTAATAACTACACTATCACCTATAGGGTATTCCCAAAAATATTACATAAAAATAGCTCTAGTATGTGTGTGCTGCATATATATATATATATATATATATATATATATATATATATATATATATATATATATATATATATATACAGGGTGGCGCATTAGTGTGACAAAGTCCCATATCTCCTTTATGTGGAGATACAAAAAAAATATGTTCTAATGCATATTCCAAAAATATTTTTAATTATACAGGGTAGACATAAAAGCTTAGAAGTAATTTTAAATTTTTTTTAAATAGAAAACCCTATACATTATTACATATTTAGGTTCTACATACAATTTTAGACACATTTTATGTATAATGTCCTATACCTAAGTCCAACCGTTTTTGACAAATTTCAAATTTTTTGTCAAAAATGACGTTTGCAGGCCAAAACATAGGTGGAAATCTTTTCTAAACGAAGCCTTTATCAATTAGTTATGGTTGGTTTCCTTGGAAATAGGTCCTACTGTAATGGTTTGTATTGATATTTTTGTAATACATTCATACAGGGTGATCAAAGATGAATGTAAAAAGGGTATACGGCTTTCTAGTTTTGTTGTTAGTTGGCCGTGATGGCGAGGCGTTGCATATAAAAATAGTAGAGATCATCACAAACGTCATTATTTATTGTCAGTTGATAATTTGTGTGATGCATTAGTGTATTTTATAGCAAATTGATTTAAAACTTGAATTAAAATTGTAAATAATGAATTTTTCGCAAACCGAGATGGTTGATATGATTTTTGTTTTGGGAGCTAGTGATAAAAATCCGCTCTTAGCAAGAAGACTGTACCAACAACGGTTTCCAGAAAGACGGTAACCTCAAAGAAGGGCAGTTGAAAAGCTTTTGGAGCGTTTTGAAAGAACTGGCAATGTGTTATATGAAAAAAATACAAGGGAAAAACGTGCACAGACTGAGGAAAATCAATTAAATGTACTATTAACAGTTACTAAAAATCCATATATTGGACAACGACCCATTTCTCAGCAGGTTGGTGTTGAACGACGTACGGTACAGCGGATATTGAAGTCTCAAAAAGTGCACCCCCATCACATTCAACTACTTCAAGAGTTGGTTCCTGAAGATTATCAAAGACGACTGAAATTTTGTCAATGGGCTCAAAACAAAATAAACCAACAAAGAAATTTTGTTTATTTGATTTTATTTACAGATGAGGTCACATTTCGCAGAAACGGAAGTGTAAACAGACACAATTGTCATTACTATTCTACCGAAAATCCACATTTTGTAAGATATGCTTCTCAAACTAGATGGTCTTTAAATGTTTGGGGAGGTGTGGTCGGTAATCATATAATTGGACCATATTTTTTTGATCAACGAGTAACAGAGGAAGTATACTTAGACTTTCTGCAAAACCATCTACCTAATTTGTTGCGTCAAGTGCCACAGGATAAGCGACAAGAAACGTGGTTTCCTCATGATGGAGCCCCAGTACATCATACAGGTCCGATAATAACTTTTTTAAATGCTAGATATCCAGAATGTTGGATTGGGAGGGCAGGTCCTGTTGGTTGGCTTGCTAGATCCCCAGATCTTACTAAAATAGACTTTAGTATATGGGGGCACGTCAAAGAGCAGGTTTATAAAATACTGCCTACAACAAAGGAAGACATGAAGATTAGGATTAGAAACTGTTTTCAAAACATTAGTGTTGAAATGTGTAGAAATTTAAGCAGCGAATTTGAGAGACGTGTTGCATTGTGTATTTCGAACAACTTATTGGGTAGTACGTATTTGACGTGTTTCTAGTACTTTTGTCTGTATAATTAGTTACAGGTTTAGTTACATTAGAGATGTTAAGTTTATGATTAGGATTAGGACATAATTTGTTGAATAAAAAAAATATGGTCTTTACTTTAAGTTCGTTTAATAAAATAATTATTTATATGGGGTTCAATAAATTGTAATATTTCGATCTGAAGTGCTCGATTTTTTTGTTTCGCCTCGCCCCGCCGTCACGGCCAACTAACAACAAAACTTGAAAGCCGTATAGCCTTTTTACAATAAAAAAATGTTAAATTGTCATTATTTCAAAAACTATATTTTTTGGAATATACACTCTTATTCAAAGTTTTTAATGCTAAATAAGATAGAATTAAAAAAATAGGGGGTTTCCATTTAAAAAAAATGACTTTATAGGTTTCTTTGAATCTACTTTTTATTGTCTATTTTTAATCACCCTGTATGAATGTATTACAAAAATATCAATACAGCCCATTAGAGTAGGTCGCCATTTCCAAGGAAACCAACCATAACTAATTGATAAAGGCTTGGTTTAGAAAAGATTTCCACCTATGTTTTGGCCTGCAAACGTCAATTTTGACAAAAAATTTGAAATTTGTCAAAAACGGTTAGACTTAGGTATAGGACATTATACATAAAATCTGTCTAAAATTGTATGCAGAACCTAAATATGTAATAATATATAGGGTTATCTGCTTAAAAAAAATTTTTAAATTACTTCTAAGCTTTTATGGTCTACCCTGTATAATTAAAAATATTTTTTGAATATATATATATATATATATATATATATAAATATATGGCATTAATACGGCAAAGAGTATTTGCAGCTAAACTGTGTACAGTAGAAAAAATGTTTGATACAAAAGTTTCTTGAATTCCAGCACGCCATAACCTAAAAAATTTTCGCATATACAGAGTGGTTCCTAACAGCGGTACATAACCTATATCTCCTACTTTAAATGTGACTTAACATGTGGTGTACATTTTGTTCCGGAAGCAGATATTTTTTATTGGCGATGCTGAACAAGACTTTGTGGGAGAACATTTTCGTATCGCTCTTCCTGATGGATCATCCTTAGACTATGAGGGAACACCGGGATTATATGAACTACTTTTTAAAAAAGTGCCTACGGGATTCAACAAATGTGATCTACAGCAATACAATGACATTTTGCGTCGTACAAATGCTGCCCGACGTAATTATAACCCTGATGACCATATCAGAGGAAATAATAGCAAGAAATACACTGAGATCATTAGACCATTAATTCAACCTAGAAAACGTACTGCTACTTCATCACTTGCACCTCCAGCCACGAGGTCTCGAATAACTTCTATGCCCAAAAGAGTAGGTGGAATGCAACTGTTACGTTACAATAACAAATTTATCGAGTTTGTACCTTGGAATAATCCGAATAAGTCAGTAGATTGGTTAAGGGAATTATTAGGATCAATGTCAGCAGGAAACACTAGCAATCACAACGAAATAATATATATAATTGACGAACTGCGTAACGCAAAAGTAATAAAGTAACATCTCTTGTTATAAACCTATTACTATACTCATTTCACTTCATTGTTACGACTATCACTAAAGATATGCATGTCCATTAGTAATGCCAATAGATAAATTTGGTGGACACCTTCATCATCAAATGACAATAGATAAATTTGGTAAACATATTACCCAGCATCACAGTGATGCCACTCACAGTGATGACACGAAACTAGGTGATATATATTACGAAACTTATTTTACCATGCAAGGTTTATTGCATAAGAAGACAGTAGATATTCCATTGGGTACAGATGGTAAATATTTGTTTCCTTATACAGAGTGTACAATAACGCATTGTATGCGGTTACCTCACATTCTTCATCTTCAAGTGGATGATCTACTATATACGACCCCGCTGTATCTAATTAATCGAACTATTCGTAAGAAAGCTGTAATTCAACCTATAATACCAGAATGTGTCGAATTTACGAAAGAACAATCATTCATAATAGAGATTCTACTAAAATCCAAAGCGAAAAATGAGTAAAGCTGATGTTGTTGAAGAAGTGCACAAACCAGCAAGAAGAAATTTTCCGTGGCGTTGTGTAGTACCCAAAGGGTTAAATGATCTATTTCAAGCCGATTTAGTGGAAGTGATCCCATATGCTCGAGTGAATAAAGGATTTCGATACATTTTAGTGATAATAAATGCTTCCTCTAAATTTGTCTGGGCATTCCCCATCAAACGCAAGAATGGTAAACTAGTCGTAGTTGTAATGGATAAACTTGTGTCTGGTTTGCAAAGAACGCCTACACATATACAAACTGATATGGGAACAGAATTTTATAATGCAGAATTTAAAAAAGTGATGAAAATATTCCACATCAATCATTACAGTAGTTATTCCACTTTGAAAAGTAGTATAGTGGAACATGTAAATCGTACTCTTAAAGCAATAATGTGGAAAACATTCAGTATGCAAGGATCCTACAAGTGGTTAGAAATATTACCTCATATTGTTGCCGATTATAGTACCAGAAAGCATAGAACAATAAGATACAAACCGGTAGATGTAACGGAAAATAATGTTGCAGATATTTTGAACCATTTAAAATGTCATAAAGTTCTTGATACTAAGACACCTAAATTTCGAGTGGGCGATTATGTGTGCATTAGCAAATATAGAAGCATATTCTCTAAGAGTTACATACCTAATTGGAGTTACGAAGTTTTTCAAATATCGACAGTGAAACGTTCAAGCCCAATCACCTACACTTTACGGGATAGTTGTGACGAAGAGATTCAAGGCCGGTTCTATGAGCCGGAACTTCAAAGTGTTAAACATTCTGACATTCACCTAGTTAAACGTGTAATCCGACGTCAAGGGAATAAATCTCTCGTTAAGTGGCTGGGTTTTGATAATTCTCACAATTACTGGATTTCCAACAAAGACATTATATAATACGTTGTGTACGCTTACTTCTATATGTTGTACCATTATTATGCAATACATAATTTTTTTTAATTTAAATTTTTTATTTATGTTAACATATACATAAAACA
Organism: Vesta saturnalis; assembly: GCA_036346205.1. Classification (NCBI taxonomy): domain Eukaryota; kingdom Metazoa; phylum Arthropoda; class Insecta; order Coleoptera; family Lampyridae; genus Vesta; species Vesta saturnalis. Next base: position 7,025,897 of record JARFJB010001495.1, on the reverse strand, counting down.
CTACATACTACTAAAGCGTTTGACAAACACACACTGACTGTGCTGATTTTCGAGGCTTGGTGAGATTATAGTACCACAGTCTTCTATTCTTTTTTTAAATCGGACAGAATCTCTAGCTAATCGTTCCCATTCACCTTTCGCGCCTGCCTATGCGCCAAGTTTCATGCTATTATACAGTAAACTACGTTTTTTAACTCATTAATGCACACCGTATTCACTTGGCGAGTCGTCATCTAATGACTCATAATTTATTTTATTAACTAAATTCTCTAAATAGTCATCACTAAATCTACCCATCCCATACACTTTTTCATGTTCAGCATCAAATCGTAATGATTGAAATTGACATATTACTCTTTGCACTGCACTAACACAGTCCACAGCTTTAGGCCACGACTCTGCACTATAACACATCCACATATTGACTAACATATATTATATATCCCTGTTCTCTATATGCTCGTTACCCCCATTTTTTACTTTTCAGCTTTGGCAACTTCTACATCAGTATTCAGTTTTTCCTTGGCAAATTCAAGAATTTCCATAAAACATACTATATTGGGATCGAATATATCATACAATGGTGCTGTTAACCTGCTTATGTCAAGCTCAGACATTTCCGCTCCTGCACTTGATATTTTATTATATTAGTTACAGTTAGATTAGATTAAATCTTTGTAGGTAACCATGGTCCTTCAGGTGTGTAGAAATAATTTGTAATTATTCCCTGATTGTCCATAAGTAAATGCCATTCCTTCTTATCAAACGTCACTCCACTACTCTTCGATCCACCAAGTTTCACGGCTGTTTCAAAATTGAATCCAGGTGACAGACCGACACTAACATACTACGACTTACTTTTGTTTATGTAATAATGCACATTATTAAGTAAAGTATCACGACACTCACTTGAACTTAGAATACTGGCAATCTACGCCTTTTCTACCGCTTGACGTAAGATGTTCTCTGTATTTATATCCCACCTTACCCTCTTTTTTTTTACCTACAGGGTCAGTGACGTGACCTCGACATTATTAACACGTATTACTAAAACGACCTTGACAGCTTTACTGTTCCAAGGCTATCTGTCAATACTGGAGGGTTCACTGCTACTAGGTTTTCTGTCAATAATTTGATTAAGGTTAGCTCTCCTTCCTCTTCAATACAAAACAGAGGTCACCTCCTTCTTACACGAAGTTACCTACGGCTCCACAAGGTCGTTTTTGAGTTAAAGAGGAAGGATAACACATGCACTATTGTACAGTTTCCACGATATTCAGACGATTGGAATACGCCTGAGGTCTACCAACCAGTATCACTACTTCATCTTAGTGCGCAACGAGTATGTAGACTTATACCTAACTGGGTAAAATTTAAAAAAAAAGGAATTACTACCACCTACTACAACAGTGCTTCGAAAACAATATGAAGATGTAAAGTGGGATTCGGCATGGTCTGACACCTTGGGCAAGCGAATCTACGAACACGTCTCGGGTAGTAGTTTGAAATATTACTCTCAGATAATCGCCCTGTACTTTCGCTACCATCTGGTTGGTGGTATGCATTTATGCCATGCATGCTACTCCACGTAGTAACCACGAGATTACCGCGTGGTGGACCACCACACCCATATGGAGCGATGGGCAATTTTTTACCACATATCACATGATGAATACTGGTACTGATCATGTAGAGCACCCATAACCACGTTATATGATGTATACGGCAATGACTCGTGTTACCAGTGTAACGAAGTCTGATATGTGGACTATTAATATTTTTTGATATGTATTGTATGTAATAAATTATTTTATGTCATTCGATCACTTTCTTCAGCAGTTAAAATATGTGCGACGTGCCACCAAACATTTATTATCATCAGTATTACAATTGTTTCGATAAACGTTTACTAACGTATCGAACACTCGCCTTCATCACTTGCTGCGGCAGGGTTCATTTCCACACCTGCAGACAACACGATTGAATGTTTCCTGTTTGGGGTTAGAATAAACCGATGGCAGCCATCTGACAATCCGTTACAGGAGCATCTCCGATGGGCACCAGACTGCACGAATGCTCAGTTGCACCACGTCCACGCAGACGAAATGAAAGGAAAGTGGAAAGAAACTTTTGCACACACACACACACACGCACACAGACACACAGACACACAGACACACAGACACACAGACACACAGACACACAGACACACAGACACACAGACACACAGACACACAGACACACAGACACACAGACACACACACACGGACACACGGACACACGGACACACGGACACACGGACACACGGACACACGGACACGGACACACGGACACACGGACACACGGACACACGGACACACGGACACACGGACACACGGACACACGGACACACGGACACACGGATACACGGACACACGGGCACACGGACACACGGACACACGGACACACGGACACACGGACACACGGACACACGGACACACGGACACACGGACACACGGACACACGGACACACGGACACACAGACACACATACACACAGACGCACAGACGCACAGACGCACAGACGCACAGACGCACAGACGCACAGACACACAGACACACAGACACACAGACACACAGACACACAGACACACAGACACACAGACACACAGACACACAGACACACAGACACACAGACACACTGACACACGGACACACGGACACACGGACACACGGACACACGGACACACGGACACGACACACGGACACACGGACACACGGACACACGGACACACGGACACACGGACACACGGACACACGGACACACGGACACACGGACACACGGACACACGGGCACACGGACACACGGACACACGGACACACGGACACACGGACACACGGACACACGGACACACGGACACACGGACACACGGACACACGGACACACAGACACACATACACACAGACACACAGACGCACAGACGCACAGACGCACAGACGCACAGACGCACAGACACACATACACACAGACGCAGACACACAGATACACACACACACACAGACACACAGACACACAGACACACAGACACACAGACACACAGACACACAGACACACAGGCACACAGACACACAGACACACAGACACACAGACACACAGACACACAGACACACAGACACACAGACACACAGACACACAGACACACAGACACACAGACACACAGACACACAGACACACAGACACACATACACACAGATACACAGATATGCACACGGACATACAGACACACAGACACAGACACAGACACATACACACAGACACACACACTCACAGACACATAGACATACAGATACACATACACAGACACACACACACACACACACACACACACACACACACACACACACACACACACGACATACAGACACACAGGCACACAGACACACAGGCACACAGATACACAGACACACAGACACACAAACACACAGACACACAGAAATACAGAGACACATGCACAGAACCACACAGACGTACAGACACACAGGCCGACAGACAGAGAGACAGACGTCATGGCTCTTCTTAGCGGAACTTTGGCAAACGTAAAATGAGGAATAAACAATTTAGCGTTAGTGAGAGAAAAGTCGATTGCATAACATTCTGTACCTACATATGTACTGTCCTCACCAGGAAAGTTTTCCGTTGCGTCATTCATTTATGAATTTAGCTATCCAACTTGCTTGTACTGTATTCTCATATAAAACAGTGAATTAGATAAGGCTGGTGTAAATTCGTAGTGCATTTGGCAACATCGACATACGGTATGGAACAAGCATATGTAGTATCACTAAATTACAGCGTGTGGCAAGCGCCTTAGGTATATCTGAGCAGACGGCAAGAAATATCAAGTCTCGAACTGTATCTAACCCTGCTTTAACAAAACGATCACGCAAGAAAACAAAATCTGACGATCTACCTGAAACATCCAAAATGGGCGTAAGGAATACGTTATACAAGTTTGTATGTACAAAGTGAGTAATGTTACATCACAATCTTTTACACATATTTGACATACTAATTTATTTACAGAAAAACATGTGACAGTTGCAAGTTTAAATGTAGAAAACAGTCACATATTAATAAGTGACAGAAGTCTTCATCATCCAATCCAGCCACTAGGATTCAAATCCAAAAAATACTCGAACTGTAAGGCTTTTCTGAAAGCTCGGATATAGATACTGACTCCGATTAGAAGTTTAACACTGACAAAAATGTTTCTACAACCTACAATTAGTATAGTACAAGTATGTTAGTTCATATTTAATTCAATAAATTATGTAAATACAATATATTTGTAAAATGCTTTTGAAGATGTTAATCACACATTTTCCATAGAATTTATGTTCCACATTAAATGTCATCTTCGTACGAATAGTCGTTCAATTTTATTTAGGCACTTAACATCAATTTTGTATAATAATGTTACCATCTTATTCTGAGCCATGTTTGCTACTGAAATGGTAACTACAATAAGAAATTATGATTGCGAAACGTAGTAGCCTTGTCAGGTGTAAACAGTGCAGCTCGATAAGTTATTCCATGCAATTGTTTAACCTATAAATTTAATTTTCAAATTATCAATTGTATGATTGTTTATTAGCACCTTACAACTCAACTATCCTGTTTTTATAATTCCGCTGTAATTATTAAATGTTTACGTTTTTTTTGAAAATTGCTTTGTAATAGGGCATCAACGTGTTATAACCTACATAACCTGCAGGCTGCAAAAATAACATACCAAACACCTCTTAGATTTCAAGGATATTGTGTTTCAACCGTTATCAGTACGATCATAGATATTTGAATCAACGTTCTCTAATTTTCACAAAATAAATGAGTAATTGTATTTTAGAATTCTGCAGCTTTAAATGCTGCCATCTCAGGGTATATTTTCGAATTAGAATTTATTATAACGAAAATAATCTTGACTCATGTTTTTCATATTACACCATATGATTGTATATGATGACGTAGCTGTAAACTTTCCTGGCGAAGATAATATATGTGTGTCGGAAGGTAATAATTTAAATTTTTAGTATTAATGTCATTGCATTATATTACAATAAACTTAAGTTAATACATTTTAGAGGTGAGTCTGTTGTCTATAAAAACACACATCACTGTCACCATTCACATTAATATTTAGTTCTACCACATTATCCATAGTTATTTTTCGTCATACAAGCTTCTTACTGACTCTTTCAGCGATAACCCATTTACAATCCAGATCAGATTTTTTGCTGAAGATTTGTTAAGGAATTAAATGGGATACATTTCTTCCGGTACATATAGCACATTCCATGTAAGTAGAAAAATAAATTAAAAATAGCTGTATAGTGTGAATCAAGCTATTTAATTATGGCTGGTATCTGTTACTAATTGTATTCACTAGATTTTGCAACGGGATTATCAGGGGGTAGCTTTGTGTCATCTGCTACATTTATAAGTGCAATTTTACTAGAGACATAATAAAATATGTACACATTTAATTATGCCTTAATTACCGCCGTACATTTATGAAGAAATGTTTTTCTCATCAAAATAGAGTTAGTCACCCATTGATGATCTATTTACATGAAAACAGCGGTATATTTAATACTGAGGGTTTTATGTATTTAGATATTTAATAGGAATAAATAAAATAAATAAATGACCTCTCTATATTAAGTAGATAAGTCGGTATTGTTGTTTTCAGTTAAATGAATGCTAATGCATGACTATTCCATTACAATGAGCAAAAATAATAGTACGGAGGTAATTGAGAGGTACTTAAATTACAAATATTTTACATTTATAGTAAGATTGGGCTAAAAGGTGTTTTTCTTATTTACTCTACATTTATTTTTTCTTAATGATATGCGAACCAAATTCGAATAAATTACTAACTTATACTTTCCAGTTAGAATACCACATATCTGGAATCAAACCAAACCATAGCAAACTGATATTTGCTCCTTGCCAATTCCGTACAACGCGTAAACCAGTTTTTCTCAAACATCAAATTATTCCTGTGAATCTGTTTATCTAAAGGCATATATGTGCACAGCGTAAGTCAAGCGTAAAAAAGAAAATAATTCTTATACATACTTTCAACTGTACTTATTCATATACTTACTACTGTGATAAAACCAGTTAAATGCAGATATTTCACGAATAATGATCAAAAAAAGGAAACATTCGGTTTCCTGAAACGCAATAATTTACATATAGATATCAATTAGCGCTCGTTCACAATAGACATATAAGAAAGGACTGCGTATGACGGAAAACGTAACAAAACCATATGAAAATGTACTTTTACGATTATTACACATAATAAAATACTTTCTTCTTTTGGTTTTTAATGGTGTATTTTAAATTATACAATCTAAACGTTTCCATAACACTTACAGTTATCTTCGTCAGTAGTAATGTCTATTCAAATTGTTAAAAATGTTGAAACAATTTTGTCAAAATTGAGAAATTAAAACATAAACATCCGCCTTCTATTAATATAACAGTTTGAGAAACTACATCATCAAAATTAAATATTGCTAAAGTGTCTTAAAGACGGCAAATCAGAACACCTTCTAACGGTCGAAGGCTAACAAGGAAAAATGCCAGCCAAAAAACACATTTAACAAAATTTAATTAATTTATGACGTAAGTGTAACGTTGTGAAAAACTACAATTTTAAGAAGCATTCACAAATATAAACATGACACCAATTAAAATAACCTAACAAAGAAATAGCTATGTCAATAAGTGCAAGTGTTATTAGCAATGCAAAGAATAATGCAGAACGTTTTTTGTAATTTTTTTAAATTTTATTTCAATTTCAACTACTTATGTTAAGTTATATTGAGATATATAAACACACTAATAATTTTAACAGACAAGAAGAAAGTCTTCGTTTAAGTAGGTTGTATCATTAAGACTTTATTTAACTATGAGATGCCAGAACCTATTTAAACGGAGATTTTCTTCTCGTCTATTATAATTATTAGGTGTTTATGTATCTCAATAGTACTATAATTTTACATAAGTAGTTGAAATTAAAATTAAAAATTAAAAAAAATACAAAAAACGTTCTGAATTATGCTTTTCATTGTTAATAACACTTGCACTTATGACAAAGTTATTTCTTTCTTAGATTTAACTGGATTATTTTAATCGATGTCATGTTTATATTTGTGTATGTTTCTATAATTTTCAAATTGAAGTGTTTTACAACTTTACACTTACATCATAAGTTGATTAAACTTTGTTAAACCTGTTTTTTGGTTGACATTTTTCACTGTCTCTTTACTAAAATTTAATTCTATAGTTGGCTTTATGCGTTTCTCAAACTGTTATATTAATAGCATGCTGATGTTTATGTGTTTTAATTTTTCAACTTTGACAAAATTGTTTCAACATATTAACAATTTTAATATATATTACTACTGACGAAGATAACTGTAAGTGTTATCGAAACGTTTAGATTGTACAATTTAAAACCATTAAAAACCCAAAAAAGACAAGTGTTTTATTATGTAATATAACCATAATTCTAATATAAAATCGGCAACTGTTCACAATGTACGCAATTGTTATGTATTACATGCAACACATTATTAATAAAGGTTAAGTTGCTTATTTGTTTTTCGTAAAAATTACATTATAGAAACTGTGCATAGCGTAAAATATTAAAATTATCATGACTGAGAAAACAATAACAGTACTGTTACTACTATTATTATTAAGAAAAAGGCAGGGGGGGGGTGTGTGTGAAATAGATATCTTTAAAAAAACAGCATAAACGTTGGTGGATTCGGCCTATTAACAGGCATCGAGAAAAAAGAAGAGATGAAACTCCATAATGCCGAATGGTTTTTCTGTCACACCAGGATTACTCCAGAAACCTTTAACAGTCCTAGCTGAAAGTTACCATCTAGAAAAGTCAACAATATGTGTTATAATACACGAAGTTACACAAATGAGGTGGGAAGTGTTGTCTCCAACTCTGTTAAAGCCCCCTATAATGGATGGGCTGAAGCAACTGGCTAATGATTCTTTGTTGTGGCGGAACCTGCCTAATTGTGTTGGTAGTATTGATGGGAAGCACAAACCCCTCCAAAAGTGGGTCTCTGTATTTTTTTTGGTATAATATTGTTGGGAATTTGTGATTCGAACTACAGTTTTATGTATGTGGATATTGGAGGTTATGGCTCTATAAGTAATAGAGGTTTGTTCGTTACAACTGAATTGGGACAGTCATTATTAAGAAAAGGGTTCCCATTACCGGAGCCCCAATACTTACCTGGCAACACCATCTCAAGGCGTTACTTTTTTATCGGAGATGCTGCATTTCCATTCAGTCTAAATTTAATACAACCATACTCAGGAAGACAATTGAATATTGTGAAAGCTGTTTTCAATTACAGACTATCACATGCTCGCAGAGTAATTGAAAACATCTTTGGTATTTTGGCTGCCAAGTGGCGAATATTTCACAATGCAATTTGTGCTTCGCTTTCACAATAGAAAATATTGTAAAGGTAACGGAGTGTTTGCATAATTTTATTAGACAGTCAACAACAAATGCATTATATTATCCCCCAAATTATATTGACGTCGCGACGTTTTGGGTGAATGGAGAGAGGAAGTTGAAAGGTCAATAATGGAAACTTGTCAAAGATTTGAAAGTAACAATTCTGCAAATGTGGCAATAAACCAAACAAATAGTCTGTCAAAATATTTATTTACGCCTGCTGGGTTTAAAGAGGGATAAATAGACTATGTTAGAAGAACATGAATACATCTAGGCTTCAGACTGCATTACCAAATTGTTCCATTAGTTCTATTAATTTGAACTAACAGGGCAAGTAAACATCATAGGATGACCTGAACTCAACATATAAAAAAACGCAATGGGTTATGTGTATATTTACAAAACTATTCATCATCGGCATGCAACAAATTTATGATATCTCTTTTCAAAGATCTTTTTTTTTGAAGGTACTCTACTGCCCCGACTTCTTTAGCAACTAAATTCCCAAATTCCGTTTCGTTAGCTTGCCTTCTGTTATTGATGTTCTTCAATGTTTCCAAAATTTTATTATCCATAAGCTGACAACTAGCACTTGGAGTCTCAGGAACATCCTTAACAGTAGGAGAGAAAACACCTATAAACAAATTTTTATTTAGCAATGTTTTTAAATTTGTATCTGTTTAAAGTACTTAGGTATTGATAACGTGCTGAATTTTCAAAACGTCATAAATAAACGGAGATCAATGAGTTGGTTATAAATGTATGTGGCAATTAGTGTTTAATTTACATATTTGTACGTAGAAGTTATTTTATATGTAATTATTTTGCTTCTTTGTTTTTCTTCTAAGTTTATTTAATTTCTACTTAAGTGTAATAATATTATGCATTAGGTGTATCTAATAAACTAATTAACCACTAAATATATTGTATTCAAATTACTCTTCAATATTTTTCTTCTCTTCACATATGAAGTATTTTCTGGAATTATATATTATTAAGAAAAAATTAAGGCTTTGTTTTTCAATAATTCTTACCTTCGGGGCTGTAGGGATGAAGGTGGTCGTTGTAGTCAGTTTCCTCATTAAAGTTATGAGAATTCTCAAACTGAGAACAATTCTGAGCTAACTCATAATTTTGTAAGAATTTAACATCAACATCATCCACTATATGTTGCAAAGATTCAGCCTGTTGAGAAGGGTACTGGACTTCTGACAACGCATACTCTGCTCCCATGTATCTGTTGTTTTCGTCCTTGTTCATTCTTCCAAAATTAATAAAATTTAAACTAGCATGTAATCTATATATATATATATATATATATATATATATATATATATATATATATATATATATATATATATATATATACAAAGGGATATATTTAGGTATAGGCGTTTAAATTGAAATCATAGCTCTTTCTGGCGCTAAACTCAAATACGATGAAATAAGTATGGATTGTTATTTAAAAAAATTCACTTTCTATTTTTTGAATGCCAAATTTATTATTCTTTTTCAATCACCCTGTATACAAATACGTCATTGCGTGTTGTTAGTGAACTAAAACAGTCCTATATATAGATAGATTATGGAAAATGTATAAATAGCAAAAATCTAAAAATTTGGCTACTTACTAAAGTCAATGGGGAACATCCATCTAAAATATTCTCAAGGTTACAGCACTCCCGGTTATAGGGGAAGTGGATATTAGTTTGTTTATTTTAAATGAGACACCCTCTATATTGTTGTATTTTTGAATTCTACGTCCAATTTTATGCATATACCTAACTCGAGCCGTTTTTTAGGTATTTCAAGGTCTCAATAAAAAATGACGGTTGCATCGCCCAACAAAGTTGCCTATACTGTCCAAACGGCAAATTGTTTTGCAGTGAAACTCTGAACTATGGTAAACAAAGGACTGCCTTAGTTCACTAACAACGCGAAATGACGGATTTGTATGTAGGGTGAATGAAAAACAATCATGAATTTGGCATACACAGAAACAGAAAAGTCAATTTTTTTAAATTGGAACCCATATTTTTTGCATCGGAATATGGGTTTAGCACCAGAAATAACTATGATTTTCAATTTAAATGCCTATACCTAAATCTAACCCTTTTCATTTCATTGGAGAAAAAGCGTTTTCACTTGCCCATATTCAGTTGCGTTGTTGAAATTCTTATTTTTAATCTTAGCTGCTAATGCTGCTTGCTTCCATAAAAAAGAAGCAAATTGTTGAAAATTTTAAAAATACCGGTTCCGTTAGAAGAAAAATTATTAAAGCTAAACCTATTCTTAACAATGAAAATGTCGTTTACAATGTAAACTTAATAAAAACCAGAAATTAAAAAAAAAAAGTGATTAAATGTTCGAAATTGCGACCATGAACTTCGTGACACTTTTTGCATCTCCGAATCAGTTGCTCGTGGGTTGCCGCTCTTATTGAATTTGGACTCAAAGAGCGAAATGCGTTTTGTACTCTCTCCATACGGTTTTTATTCGTTGCTAAAGGAGTATTGTATACCTCACCCTTAATGGCACCCCATACAAAAAATCTAAAACCGACATCTCTGGTGAACACGGTGGCAATTGAAAAGATCCCGTATTAGCTATCCAATGGTCCTCAAATGTATGCTGTAGGAAAGTGTTCACAATATGGCCATTGTGAGGCTGTGCACCATCATGTTGGCATAGCACTTGAGTTCTGTCGGCCAGAAGTAAATTATCCATGTACTCAGTTTCCACCTCTTGTAGTATTGCTAAATATCGTTCACCTGTAGGAAAATAAAACATATTCATTTCTGAACATTTCAATTTTGATAGAACTTACCGTTCAAGTTTTCGTCATAGAAACGTATCATAACAATTCGATCGTTTCTTACTGCGCAATAAACATTAAAACTTCAGTTTCGTTCCCTAAGAGCATCTGTGCTTGCGTCACTCCAATAGCGCACATTATAGTGATTAAGCATGCCATTTTTAGTGAATTTCGCTTCATCGCTCCAAATTATGTTATTCAAAAATCGTTCGTTTCCGTAGTGATTAGTAAGTATAAATTCACTAAAAAGTACTCTTCTCGGAAAATCATCTTCTTTTGAATGTTACACTAGGGAAAATGAGAAAGGATGAAACTTGTGCTTTTTCTGTCAAGGGAACCGGTATTTTTAAAATTTTCAAGAATTTGCTTCACAGCTTTCGGTGATGGATTTTTTTTCTGGATAACGAGCAGCAAACGTGACGCATGTTCTATTCAACAATTTGTCACATTCTCCGTAAATAATAATAAACAAATTTAAATAATCTTCGTTTGAATATCCGAGTCCTGACGGCATATTTTCAATTGTCAAAACTAATATCATTTGCATATTTCCATAGTTTTCGTGATGACTGGTTGGCTAAAGCATTACCAGCTAAGGTTAAAAATAAAAAGTTCAACAATGCAACCGAATGTAGGCAAGAGAAAACGCTTTTTCTCCAATAAAATGAAAAGTGATAGATTTAGGTATAGGAATTTAAATAGAAAATCATAGTTATTCCTGGCACTAGATCCAAATACGATGAAAAAAGTATGGATTCCAATTTAAAGAAATTATCATTATTGTTTTTCAATCACCCTGTATACAAATACGTCATTGCGCGTTATTAGTGAACTAAAAAAGTCTGTTTACAATAGTTCAGAGTTTCACTGCAAAATAATTTGCCGTTTGGACCCAACTTTGTTGGGCAATGCAACTGTCATTTTTTATTGAAAACTCAGAATATCTCAAAAACGGCTCGAGTTAGGTATATGACATGAAACATAAAAGTATGCATAGAATTGGACGTAGAATCAAAAAATGCAACAACATACAGGGTGTCCTATTTAAAAAAGCAAGCTACTATCCACTTCCGGTATAACTAGAAGTGCTGTAATCTTGAGAATATTGTAGATGGATGTCCCCCATCGACTTTAGTACGTAGCCAAATTTTCAGATTTTTCCTGTTTATAATTTTTCCATAATCGATTGATGTTGTTCGTCGTGCGACACCAAGTATGTATATGTATATGTATATATATATATATATATATATATATATATATATATATATATATATATATATATATATATATATATATATATATATATATATATATATATATATATATATATATATTTATATATATATATATATATATATATATATATATATATATATATATATATATATATATACAGGGTGTTTGGTACATCGATGCAAAGATTTAAAGGGGTGATAGAATACGTGATTTTGAGCCGATTTAAGCAAACATACCCATACACCAAGTGTTGCGGTTTTTGAGATAATGCCACTTTTAATATTTCTTGATTTTACCGTGTTTTCTGCAAATATCGAAGTGTACAAGTAACAAGCCGTCTTATCGCAAATTTATACTAAGTTTTTTATTCCTTATGAAGTGATTGTTCATATTCTTTTATCAGAAAAGCCTAATATGTCTTTGGTTCTTGCCTAGAACTTCTTAAACATGAAAGTTTTAATTTGTAAAAAAGCAATCACTAAAATTCAAACGTGGATTTAGTCTAAAATCTTTCGTTAATTTTTTTTCCAATTTCAGTAAAACTTCCTTGGGCAATGGTCTTTAAGATAGCATGAATAGATTTACAAAAAAATTTTTACAAACTGGAAAAATTGAATTTAATTACCAAAGTACCCCCTAGGCGCATTCGCCAAAACGTAAAATAGCCCTTCATTATTTAGTTTAAATAGTTTAAAAAAAGCAGATTTTTAGAAAATGTCCGATTTATTAAAACATTAGTAGTATTATTATTGGTGTTCAAAATTAGTACTGCACGAGGCAATATTATATTGAGTATCAAGAACAGTAAGGGACGTTTACCGGTCGCCGGCCACGTTTGGAGGCTGAGCGATAGCGAATTTGGCCGGAGACCGGTACAACCCTTAATGTTCGTGATGCTCATACTGTTTTTTGCACGATTGTATTAAATTTACCACAATTGAAATCATTTCCACTAAATAAACGAAAAGTCAAAAGTGACGTTTTAAATAGCAATGTAGATTCACTTGAAAATAAACTCGATTTTGCTAAGAAAATTTTACATTCCAGTGTTAGTGAGGTGAAAGAAATCTTGAATTCAGAAACAGTTTCTGTAAACTCAAGTACTGGGTGGAGCGATAACCGCAAAACATTTTCTAAAAATCTGCTTTTTTTAAACTATTTAAACTAAATAATGAAGGGCTATTTTACGTTTTGGCGAATGCGCCTAGGGGGTATTTTGGTAATTAAATTCAATTTTTCCAATTTGTGAAAATTTTTCTAAATCTATTCATGCTATCTTAAAGACCATTGCCCAAAGAAGTTTTACTGAAATTGGAAAAAAAATAACGAAAGATTTTAGACTAAATCCACGTTTGAATTTTAGTGATTGCTTTTTTACAAATTAAAACTTTCATGTTTAAGAAGTTCTAGGCAAGAACCAAAGACAGTTTAGGCTTTTCTGATAAAATAATATGAACAATCACTTCATGAGGAATAAAAAAACTTAGTATAAGTTTGCGATAAGACGGCTTATTACGCTTGTACACTTCGATATTTGCAGAAAAGCACGGTAAAATCAAGAAATATTAAAAGTGGCATTATCTCAAAAACGGTAACACTTGGTATATAAGTATGTTTGCTTAAATCGACTCAAAATCACCTATTATATCACCCCTTTAAATATTTCCACGAGTGTAGTATGAAACATTGTTGTTTATCCGGGCGTTGTCTCGCGTCTGCTGGTGATGCTTCTGACTCGTCACGAGACGATTCCCAAAGACTGCCTAATACATGGAAGATAACACTAGCAGAACATCGTCACACAAGGAAACGATCACCCGAACCAGAACCATCCATACCAACATCATGCACAGCAGCACCATCCAACACCGTGAAAGAGAAAGAAGGGAAAGTGAAAGCAGGAAAAACAGTGAAAGCAGTGAAAGTACACAACACCAAATATAAACAGGAGACAGGACAGCAGGACCTCAGTTCGATTCGAGTAACACGGAGCCGAACAAATCAGTTGGAGAAGGAGAAAACTTGAAAATGGCAAATGAGACTTAGCCGAAACGTCATTTTTGTACTGGCAGGAGTCAGAAGCATCACCAGCAGACGCGAGACAACGCCCGGATAAACAATAGTGTTTCATACTACACTCGTGGAAACCTAAAATCAACCATATATATATATACAGGACTGTTTTTGTTCACTAACAACGCGCAAAGACGTATTTGTATACAGGGTGATTGAAAAACAATAATAAATTTGGCACTCAAAAAATAGAAAAAGTCAATTTTTTTAAATAGGAATCCATACTTATTTTAGCGTATTTGGGTTTAGCGCCAGAAATAACTATGACTTCAATTTAAATGCCTATACCTAAATTTATCCTTTTCATTCATATTATATATATATATATATATATATATATATATATATATATATATATATATATATATATATATATATATATATATATATATATATATATATATATATATATATATATATATATATATATATATATATATATATATATATATATATATATATATATATATATCACACCTTCTTTTACTATCACTTGGTATGTTTTTTTTGTTTTTTTTTTCCCTCCCAAGCTTCTCTTTTAATTTAGTCCACGTGCGCTGGCAGATATTTTCTGAAACA
Organism: Vesta saturnalis; assembly: GCA_036346205.1. Classification (NCBI taxonomy): domain Eukaryota; kingdom Metazoa; phylum Arthropoda; class Insecta; order Coleoptera; family Lampyridae; genus Vesta; species Vesta saturnalis. The sequence goes on along the minus strand of JARFJB010001495.1, from coordinate 7,010,646 downwards.
CAAAAAATATTTAAAAATAAACACCTGAAAACATGAAATGCTTACGAGTGGAGTTTAAAGACTCTGCCACCGCCCGCCAAGCATTCTATTTTCTTACGTTGTTTTTATAATATTTATCCTTTTTATCATAAAGGTAAGGAAGGCTTCTCACTAAATTAATGAGGAGCACTATATTTAAGTTTTCATCCTCCGTGACCCGTTTAATTATTACTAGGTACTTACAAAACCGCAATAAACCCCCAAGGTATGCAACAATGTGTTGACGGGACCACAAACTAAATCAACAAATTACGAAATATAAATTTACATAAGAGGCGGTAAACAGAGGAACATAGGATGTGCATGGGAAGACACAAGGTGAGGTTCCGATTAGAAATTGCACACGCCTTATCTGCATAAATAGGTATCTTTATAAATGGTTTAAATATCACTTTCAATGTCAAGCTACTATAGTGCTGGTGGTGTAGTGGTAGGAGTCGTCTTCCACACTGTTGGTGCGGGTTCGAATCTCGGCCCAAGCAAATTTTTTTTTTAGGTTACTGTAGTTTTCTCTATCTAATCTACTTTTGTTAGGTTACAGTAGTGTTGTTTATCTTATCTAAAATAGATACTCGCCAGTTCAACGGCACCACATCCTATGACATCATCATTCTCTATGTTCCTCTGTTTACCGCTTCCTAATTTACATGATTTACAAATGCTGCTGTTTCCCCGACTTAACCTCCAATTATATCAGTCAACAATCAATAAACGTGTCAGTGTATTAGCTTACCAACATAAATAATTCCAATATTTCTAGATTCTAACATAAGAAATACATAAAGCTGAGCTCCGTTTAACTTTACGTATGGCTTATGGGCGGAGGACAAGGCAGATAAGGAACACGTAAGACATAAGACTTATGTAGAGACATTGTGAGCACATACAGTCAAACTACATTGATTTAACTTTATGTATTACGTATGTATTATGTCCATTGTGAACTAGTGCTAACCTTTATGCGTATAACATTCTTAACCTGTGCAAATCACACTACATAATCCAATACTGTCTATGAACTTGAACATGTCACTTTGTCAATACAGTTAATAAGCGGGTCTCTGATTTACATATTTAAAAATTGGATTACTAACAAAGAATTAGATACTAACACTTCTCGAAATAAGATAGTACTTTATTATATTAAAAATATAAAATAATAATCTGAAAAACAGAAAGATATTTGTTATTTTAATATATCAATTTGTAGAACTTTACCGAAGTCCCTAAGACAATATAGAAAATAGAATACTGTTAGGATTATGTTATATCAGCAAAAATATAGAAATATACATTTTCTCTCTTGTCAAAGAAATGACCTCAGGCCCTAGATAATAAAATAGCGTATCATTGTCCTTTACACTTAGTCCTTCAACCCTACTTTATTTGGGAATATTTGTATGTGTGTATAAGATAGAACAAATGTACAGATGTGAAACAACTGACAAAAAAATTATTAGAGGTATCTGCATGTAAATGTGCAAACCACAAGATATAAATTCAAATTTTTTAATATAAACCATTTTTGAGAAGTATAAAGCACGTTTTTACGTATATAGATACATTTATTTTGTATTTGAACTCTAATATTAGTTTTTCTCTTTAATTTAAAGCAAGACTACAACAATAAATGATTACATATGAAAACATAATTCCAAACTTAATATTAAATATTACTACAACGAAATTATAAATAAATAATAAATAAGTTTAAAATGCAGGGAATTGCGGTCTGGCACTGTTGCCTGGCAATTCAGATTTTATTTTAGCATAAAACGCTAAATGGGCTTCTCTAGCTGCTGCTACCTCAGGAGTTTCTCCTAAAGCACTGCGAGGAATATCATCTGCGAACTTTGTAATTGCATTGGTTTGACGAGGGAACGTATCAAAAGTAGATGTGTGATGTAGGGATGGAAATCTTACTTGGGGTACTGGTGATGGAGTGATTGGTAAATATTTACGTACTTCGGAATGTGCAGCAGCATGTTGTGCTTTAGCAGCGGCAACTTCAGGTGTATCAACTAATGTTCCTTGGGAATCAAACGTAGGTATCGAAATTGGTCCTTGAAAGGAATGGTGATGAATTGGTTGCGTATGCTCTTGAATTTTTGGTAATACACGTAATGCAGCATCATATGCTGCTAGATGTTGGCGTCTTGCAGCTTCTACTTCTGGCGTATCTCCTCCAAAGTTACCCGTAATTTGAGCACCTGGAAAATGTGGTCGCGATGCTACTGGTGTTGGTGAATCCGAAGTAAGAACTTTAAAACCTTCAACTCCCGCTGAATATTTTACGTTTTGTAGTTTACCGTGGTCATCTACGTATGAATAACTCCCGATAGTTGTTCCATCAGGAGTGCGATGCTCAGCTTTGCGTTCTACTCCTGACTGATAACCGAACTTGTATTGCCCTTGAAGCCCTACGTCTTGAAATTGACTTAAAATTGGTTCTACTTCAGCAGATAAAGTCAAAGTTACGAAGCTGAACAAAACTAAGACCTGAAATTTTAAAAAATTTGGATTTTCAAACAGTACATGTATATTATGTAACTTACGTGTAAATTCATGATGCCGTTCAAGTGTGGTTATAAGAACAGCTTCCTGTAGACTGTACTTTATATAATGAACGATTCATATTGAAAGTTGATTGCGTTAGTTTGAATCATTCCATTGCCTTGACACAATTCTGTAATTTACACTAACGATCCAAGTTTTTTACTAATCTTATTTTAATAGCAATTTTTATTAATTTTTTTAAAATGACTTAATTTCAGTATATATAAGACTATCAATTTTAAGATGTGTCAGATTTACAAACACATCTTCTCCACTAAAATGAAATTCTTAGTAAGTATCTTAAAATGTTAGTTCTCGAATAAATTAAATAACGTTTGTTTTATAGATTGTGATTATTGCCGCAATTGAAATTGCATCTGCAGTTCCGGGTGATGAACAAATCGTATCAGTGTCCCATGATACACTTGGAAACTATAATCTGAAATACGCCATTGCCGGTAGTTCAAGGGTTGAGCAACGCGATGCAGTTGGAAACGTAATTGGCGCATATTCCTTCATTGATCCACATGGTATTCTTAGGAAAACGGAGTACACTGCTGGAGTTCATGGATTTAATGCCGTCGGAACTGATATCCCATTACCAGTTGTTGATACACCGGAAGTGGCTGCTGCTAAATCATCACACATTGCTCTTCTTCGTGCTGCTGAATTAGCCCCCAAAGTTGTAGAGGTTGCACCAGCAGTTAAAGTTGCCGAAGTTCCAATTGCTACTCCTGTTTTGCGAACTGTACCACTTGTTCATTTGGGAGCTATTCCTGAAACTCCAGAAGTTCTTGCCGCTAGAGCCGAACACCTTGCAGCTCACGAAGCCGCCCGTAAATTGTTAATCGTTAAAGCTTAATAATGAAAAAATCATTTGTAATATTTAATTATGATTTATAATGTTTCTCTTTTGTTAACTGCAGTTTGAAATCGCAATAAAGAAGAATGTATGTAGTTCATGTCTTTTTATTTTGTAAATTGTTACACATTCAAGTAAGCTTATCAAAGTCAAAAATTTATTTAATATTTAATTATTATTTGAAATGACTTATAAATATTTTCAGTTGCAATAAAAGAAAAAAAGGAATGCAGCATATTTTTTTTTGTTTTGTAAATGCAATTAGATAATAATCGAATTGAAATTTACCTACACATTACATTGTATCAATTATGTCTCATTTTGAACACATTTTTCTGTATAAATCTAACTATTTGATTTAGAATGTAAAAAAATATACTTTCAATGCCGTTTACTCATTTCTATAACAGTGGTACCATTAATGATTTGTTTTTTATTTTAATTACATTATTAACGTTTATCATTAAAAAAATCGATATTGTAAGTACAATTTTAAAAATGGTAAATTAATTAACGTAATTAATATTATGACATTCTAAATAAATTCCACTGTAACAATTTTGTAATAAATGATATTTTTACAAGCTAAGAAGAGAGGATGGTGCACTTAAATATGCAGCATTCAAAACTGCAATATGGTCAGCCTTCGCTCTTGCTACTTCTGGTGTATCCTGAACAGGAATTGGAATATCTGTACCAATAGCATGAACACCATTAACACCAGATGTGAACTGTGTTTGTCTTAAAATACCATGAGGGTCGTAATATGAGAAAGCACCAGCAACGTTACCACCCAGATCACGATTTTCAACTCTTGAGATTCCTCCCACTGCCAACTTTAAATTGTAATTTCCCAAAGTGTCATGGCTAACGGATACGGTATCAATAGGTTGAGAAGCTGCTGATGTAATTATGACCGCAAGTACAATCTAAACATTAAAACAAATCTTAAGAATCTAATTAAGGTAAATTTTGATTAACAGAGTAAAGTACAAAAATTTAACCATATAATGTTACCAAATATTTCATGGTGATTATGTAATTTCTTGCAGAAGTAAACTAAAAATAAAATTTCTCTGTCCCTTTGCTAGTTATATATGCTATGTATTTGACAGCCAATTGAAAGGAACACGATTCAACCCATTCCAAATTTATTAAAAAACAAGTTTAAAAAGTAATTTTTAATTATATTCACACTTATATTAATCGTTTTTGAAGTATAAACGTCCGCCTCTAATTTAGTGCTCTTAGATCAATTACGTTCCGCCGTAAATCTACACCGCAGTAAATTTTATAGTACTAAAATAAAAGCATGCTTATTTGTGCTAAAACCTTTAATGCTAGTTTCTCTTTCAATTATTTTAAACTGCTGAATTTGTAGATATTTTAGTTTTAAAGGGTCACCTTTTGAATTTGCAATGGTTAGCAATATTTGCTACATTGAAGGGATTCGAACAAAATAATATAACTAATTTATTTTCAATATGATACAGACTGCACATTTATAAGAATAGAATTACCGTTTAAACTTGTGCCATATTATTATTAAGAACAATTTCAAATTTTTTAAATGGGTGTTATTTAAAAGTTAAACAATATGAAAAGACTACAGCAATGAATACATACATAATGAAAATATTTTACGAACCTAATGACCGTTTTTGTTATAATCTGTCCAGAAACGAAGCGAAGTTATAAATCAACACATTTGGCAGATTCCAGTGGCGTTGGGTTGTTTTACGATAAAAAATATAAAACTGAAGTAATATTGACTAGATATGAATTTTCAGAATAACTGTATTTTAAGATTACATATTTATTATTTTTCTTATAAATTTTGTTTGTTTTTAATATAGGTAATAAGGAGTTCAGATATGTACGAGTATATTATACAATTATTGTTGTCTTACCTTAAACTTAAAAACTCTATAAAATCATTTCTAGCAAGTGAAGTGTTTTAGAATTAAATGATATATCTATTACAATGATATACCTATTACAATTATATCTGTAAAATCACGTTTTATGGTTAAGTTTTTAATAAAACATTGCAATCGTACACACCTATGATCTTTACTTTAAAACTCAACAGCTACGTCCCATTGTTAAAGGTTTAGCAGCTATTGATAAGTAACTTATTTTTATTCTATTCGATACTGCTAGAAAGTTGATAAACTTATAAAATATGATTATAATTAGAACAGTGATTTCGATATAATCAAGCGTTAACTTTGGTGCAAATTCTGCTTATTTTGAATACAATTTCTGTTGTCAGTGATATAAAATTTAACATTGAACGTAATGCTGATATCGCTATTGTGTAACGTTCTATGAAGTATACTTATTAATCGTTATACATTATGGATCAGAAATTTAATATTAAGGATCTTAACCCTTGAATGGTAACATCAATTTTCAGCGCCTGTTGGTAACATCTGTCTCTCAGACGGATTCTTCCAATTGAAGTGATATTATCCAAATCTGAAGATTTTTTGCAAGTGTGTCGTTTGTTCAACGTTGAGCTGTTTCTGCGACTAGGGGCTACTGCCGACGTCAAGTTGCAGTTTCACCCAATAAAACTGAAATTTTAGTTTGTAGCTTTTCAGGAAAATAAGAATTAAAAGAAATATGTAATTGTAAAAATACTACATTTTGAGAATTGTATAAGTTCATAATAAAATTAAGCCTGTCCCTCTATTAGTCTATAATTTTTGACAGCACAATTTACAAACTTTGTAGCTACATTCAAGACAGTTTGGAGAACTACACAAATAGCACTTATATGCTGTCATTCTTTTTTTCTTCGGTGGACAATATTTGCAGGTCTTCCTTTTTTCTAGTTTGTCATTGCGGTCCTCACTCTGATCCGATGGTTCATCGTCAATATCCAATAATATTGAAATAATGTTGTTCAATTCTGTTGGTAAATTAGGAATTGATTGTCTTCGGGTAATACGATTTTTTATGAGGCTCATGCTGTGGTTGTATATGAAGTTGTAACTACTTTCAGATTTTGTCGACTCACATGATTCATAGATGATTTTTGAATTGAAACAGCTGACTGCAATCATGTTATAAGATACAGCTAGAGGCCATCTCCTTGTTCTTCTGTTAGAAGCAAAATTAGCAATTTTATGTTCGAGCCTATCAACTCCTGATTTTGTCGAATTATAAAAACTTATTATGTCTGGTTTATTATTTGTTACGTCTGTGAAGCGTGAGTGATGCATTGACGAGATCAATAAAACAACTTTCAAGGGTTTGGAACGTATGACAGCAGCGTACAATATTTTGAAAAGCCATACATACTTGAATTGACCACTCTTTTCTTATTGACATGGAATTCCAGCGGAATTTCTCTCTTATTTTTCTTGAGCGTTCTTACATAAGTAAGGTGTCTATTTCTCAGTTCTTCGATGAGCTCTACAAAAACCAGTTATCGGCAGTGATATTTCTGTTAGAACCATTTAGTGGCTTTGATAGTCTAACAAATGATTGAGAAGGTTTAGATAACTTCTTTTCTCTTCAGAAAGCGTTTTGTTATGTATGTATATATATATATATATATATATATATATATATATATATATATATATATAATTATAACAAATCAAAAAATTTAAGTGTGTTGTTATATTAGAAAGGTAAATTGCACCACGGTCTAGCTCAGTGAGGTACAAACTTATAAAACTCACTGAAATTGAGAACTCGTTCATCAGGTGTGACGAAAACAGAGATATTTTCATAGATATAATCAGTATTAGCATTTGTTTTATTTGGGCACCACTCAATTTCTAGGTTTAATAAATAAAATACAACAAAAATTGAGAAAGGTTGTATTTCAGAACATAATAGGTAATCTGAATAAGCACTAAACATCTGTATTTATATGTATATTTAATAAAGCAAAATGTCTGATTAATATCAGAGTAGAATAACTAAAACGATATTTCTTGTACTGCCTTACAATCTTAAAATCACTAAATTAAACATTGTAGATAAACTTACAATCTATGTATACTTAGAATTCAAAATGCAATCTATTCAAAATGTTTTCAATAATGAAACGTGTATTGGCCAATGTCAACAAATTACAGTTGTGATAGGTTATGAACACAAATACTTTTGTCAGGAGCAGGACTCGGCTGTTCCTTTTCTTAACCGTATCAAAATAACACAAACTGATTTGTTATTTACTTAACTGCACTAAAAGGATCGGTACTTACTTGTACAAAATAAATATTTTAATCTCGTCTAAAACGAACTGTAGCTTGACAATTTTCATTTCCAATTCCAAGACAAATATATATATATATATATATATATATATATATATATATATATACAATGTGTCCCAAATTCGCTTCTCTATAAAGGGCTTCTGTTATACTTACGGCAAAGGTTAAATAGGGAAAGTTTTAGAGGAAGCTTAGAGCATTCGATATCCGGTTTCAGATTTACGATCAGTCAATTGGTTTTGAAAATATCGGCGAAAAACCGAAAATGGCGGATTTCGTTTTTTGACAGTAAATCCAAAATGGGTAATTTGACAGCTGTCATAATGTGAGATTATTCGGACACTTTTTAAGACGAATAAGATGGCGTGTATGACATGTCACAATCGTCTTTTGTTATTCCACAATCTGCCTCAACTTTCATTTTTCTTATTGCCGCCATATTGGATTTTTCGATTTTTTAAAAGAGCGCAATATTTCCAGTTTAGTGATATCTCACAAGTGCATAAAAGATTAGAGTTTCATCGAAATATCACACTTTCTAAAGTTAGGTCTTATTTATTATTAGTAGGCCATGATTTATTTGTCGCAAAATAACATTAATAAATAATGTATAAAATTCTTTAAATTTTCAATAAAACATGAAATTAGATAACGACCTCTCAACAAGACAGATGTTTTGGGACAAATTCCCTATGAGCTATGAGTGTTAAAAATAAAGCCAGAAAAATCGTCATTAATTTAATTAATAACCTTTGAACAAACTACAATAAAATTACAATTACAATTAATTTACAGATTTGATAATAGAAGCCGAGATCCCTTTATAGAGAAGCGAATTTGGGACACATTGTATATACACATATATATATATATATATATATATATATATATATATATATATATATATATATATGCCTTAAAAAGATATGAATTTGTTGCATCTGTCAAACACATTATTTTTATGCCATATTTGGCGGGCTTGTTGGGTACATACATACGGAAAGAACACCTCCCTCTAAATGGCAATAGCGTTTCATCAACACAGGCCAAATTACCTATGGCGTAGTTATTTTGATCATTTTGTATAAACTGATTGTAAATACCTGACACTGCAGCTGCGGCATCCTCAATTTTACTCAAGTCCCTCGTAGATCGATCATCGAAACAAAGTGCTATTAACAGAGTTTGGCATCTTTTTAGCGACATAACGCCTCTAAAAATTGGCCGACCTACAGGCCCTTTAGAGAATGGAGATGACAAGCTCTCTTCCTTCCTTAAAAATTGAACACAGCGTCATCAGTCCTATCAAAGCTTCTAGTTCAACCTTATCTGTATCTTTATAGTTTCCTGATTTCGAATCCTTTAGTTTAGATCTCATAGATACGAGTTTTATATTGGTATTTGTGACAATTTGCTTTATCATGTCTTCACTGAAAAGTAGCTTCCAAACCTCATATACTGTGGGTGCCGGGCCTAACTTTTTAGCTTCACTCGACAAAGCTGGAAGTTTTTTCCGCATTATATTGCATCTCGGTTTTTTTTTTGGTGGCAACTGGTTCGAAACTATTCCAGACAAAACTTTTATTCTTACCATAATAACATAAAGGCTCATTTTCGCCATCACCTTCTTACTGTTCAATAGCACTTATTTCAAGCTATATTTGGAGAAATTCTTGGTGATTCTCATCCGCCGCTTCAAAGTTCTGGATCGGTGTTATTGCGTTCAATGTAGCCGGATCTTCTGAATGTTCATTTTCCATCATATGATCCTCATACTCTATTTCACCTTCATCAAAGTCTTCTACATCACTCTTTTCTGCTTGCATTTCTATACGATCGATATCCGCTAATGAGTCGTCGAATAGGTATTCTTCATCATTGGCATCGTTTTCTTCTAATGGAATTACTATCGACATTATCTTTTGTGTTCGGGATGAGATGACGCTCGACGCCATTTCTAAAGCAAACGAAACGTACAAGCTTGTAACTCTAAGAATTATTCATATATCAGCCAACCTACCTGCAAGTAAAACGTAATGTCGTTACCAACTCGTTCTAAAAAAAACGAGACCAATAGCAACTTGACGTTAACAGTAATATCCTACTGTCAGTCGGCTATGATTCAGCGCTTATTAGTAACACCCGTCTGATAGACGGCGGTTTTCGTGTGTTTTGAACTTGTACAAGCTGACGCACTCATCACTTAAAGAGCTCTACTGAACTAGAAGATAGATGCAAGATGTAGATATGGGAGGGTTTCGGTCGAATACGGGGAGAACCCGAAGATCAACACCTGACTCGTAGTCGGATGTTACCAGTTAAGGGGTAACGTAAAGTCTTTAAGAACTTTATTATCTGAACATACTTTAGAAGCAACTGGTAAAAAATTAGAATTAATCGCAAGATTAGATGATTATATGAATACTAAAGTTTCAATAAAAATTACTGCACAGAATGGTTCTAATATTAGTTTCGGCAAACAACTAAATAAACCAAAGAAACAAAACTACTTGAGTTTGATAAATAAAATTAAAAAATTGGAGGAGGACATGGATTTTGAAAGTGTGATTTTCCAAAATGTGTACGCAGCATAACAAATGGCAGAGACTGTTAGAAGAACTTAAAGATGAAGTTGAAACAAATAAATCTTGTGCTAGTAAAAATTTAACTTCCAAAATTACTACCTCAGCCAAAAATAATATAGTGGATCTAAATAAAGGTTTATGTAACAATGAAAAGGGAAAAATGTCCACAAAGGCAAAGGATGGTCGCAAAAAGGGGAGCAAGGTGACAGTAACTTTCGGAATATGGGAAGTGCGATAACTGAGCAACTACATGACAATTATACCTTTGTTGTATATGTAAGCCAAACGCATTGTTTGAAAATGTGATTTGTGACATAAGTAACTTCACTACCAACTTTACAAAGAAAGATTGTGAGGTTGTAATAGCAGAGACAAACAACGTCTTAAAAAGGGTTCCTATGAAGGATAGTGATGTAAATCCTATTAGTAATTTAACAAACAAGACAAATGTTATCCAAATATCTGCTCCTACTATGGGGATGATATTAGGGTTAAGAAACAAATATTTAACTTTAATCTCTCTTTTTTTCAAAAAGTTGTTAGAGGAAATGTTTATATAAGGTACCTGGATATTAACAATTTTATTAGTAGTGATAATTTTACTAGTGATGGACGTCATATTCGATTTTCCGGTAAGCAGCTTCTAGCAAAGAAATAATGAATTCTGTCAACTGTCAATCAAATAAACACAAACAAAATCTCAATAAGACAGACTTCATTAATAAATCTAATTTAACCGTTATAACACCTACTGAAGTTAATATCTCTACTAAACTTAGTAAGAAAGGAATACTTCAGATTCAAATTATGAGAAAATAAGGCTTAATACTGCGTCTAATTTGATGTTAAATTATCCTTGTAACAATGAAATTGTCGAAAATTTTACTCAGGAAGAAAGCAACTTTTTTCGTAAATAAATTAAACAGTATAATCATCCAACATCAAAACGTTAACTCAATTGCAAATAAAATATTAAATTTTGAAGTAATGTTAAGTCTATGTAAAAGTGATGTTGTTTTAATAACTGAACATTGGCAAAATAAACAAACATTAAAATTGTTAAGCTTCTGTAATTATAGCTTAACATCGTCGTACTGTTGTTTAGAAATTTTTTAATGCTATGCTATTGAAACCTGCTCTTTTAACACTATTATTGTTGTAGTGAATCGATCGCCTAATTCGAGTTTTGATACATTTGATACATTTGTAATTTGTTGATGTAATGCTAGAAAAACTTTCAAAAACAAATAAGAAATTAGTTATTTCTAGGCGATTTTAATATCGATATTTTAACTGATGCTACACAACAAGCACTATTTACTGATTTATTATCATTTCATGGACTTCACAGACCTACAAAAGTAACTTCAACTACGCGGTCATGTATAGACAGCTTCTTTATTAGTACACATATAGTAGCTTTTGTGTGCTAAATATTGATCTTCAGCTTTCGGATCATTTCTCCCAACTTTTAAAGTTAAATGTTGTTAACAAGAAAACGATGGAAAATAGAAAAGAGCATGCGCGTCGAAAGTTTTAGTAACATCATATTTTCTATTTTGACACGTTTTCCTAATAAGACATATTTAAAATGTAACAAGGTTAACACTCTTAAATGGTTGTCTAAGTCGTTAATAACGTCAATACATACAACGAGTAAGTCCAAAAATATCCTATCTTCAAATCTCTTAGTGATAAATTAAGTTTACAATATAAACACCAATTATCACGAACAGTTAAAGAATATCACGACTAAGCAGTTTATAACTCTGCTAACAAAACGAAGGCAACGTGGAAGATCATAAACCAGTTGCAGGGTAAATGTGACAATGTGACCTTTCATTGCAAAGAAATGGTATCACACTGGAATACTTTGACATAGCAACTACATTTAATTCCTTTTGTACCAAAGCAAACAAAAAGACACATTTGAGTAATTATGATTTTCAAGAAAAACGTGTACCTTCTGACAATCGTTACTTTTTTCTATTTCCTACATGCGAACACGATGTCATAACATACATTAATAAATTAAAAGCGTCAAAATCTCACGGAATATTTCTAGTCACTTACAAAAAAAAATTGAGTATTTTATATGTAAACCATTGTCTTATGTTATCATAAAACCGCTATTCAAAAACGGTGATTAAAATGATGGTTCGAACTCTAGGGCTATTAGTTTGCTTTCGACGTTTCCTAAAATTTATGAAACAATTATGTATGACCATCTTTCCAGTTTTTTCGTGCGAAATAATTTAATATCATCTGATCAACATGGTTTTACAAGTGGTAAAGGCACACTAACAGTGTTGTGTGCATATCAAAATCTAATTGTCCATATTAGGGCCCTTACTGTACATAATTTATTGTAATGACCTCTTACGGGGCGTAAATGATTCAAATGTTCACACTATTTCTTATGCCGATGATACAAATATTTTAATCACAACAAGCAATTTCAGCGAAACTAAAAAATCTATACACAGCGTATACTAAGGTTTTACAGTCCACTTCTATATATTAGGCAGACCTGCAACAAATTCTTTAATTGAATATAGTTATAACATAAATGTAGTACATTCCGTAAAGTTGTTGCTATGCACTAAAGTTTCTGTCTAACCATTGCAGTCAGCCTATATTTCTACATCTGTATTAAGCAAATTTGAGATATGGCATATTAAACTGGAGCAATAGCAGTAATGTAAAACGGGTTTTAATCTTCCAAAAGTATGCAGTAAGACTTTTGGCTAAACTAAAGTGGGTATCGTGATTCGTGTCGTGATGCTTTTCAGAAACTAAAAATATTAACTGTTGCAGCTACGTATATATATATATATATATATATATATATATATATATATATATATATATATATATATATATATACGAAAATTGTGTTGTTTTATTTTTAAACATAAAAAAGTATGGTCTCCAGGAATTTAGACTTCCATTCACATAATATGAGATATAAGATTGCATTCAAACCTGAGAAACACCACACTAGTTTTTATCAGAAAAATTGTTATTATCTAGAATGTAAATTATTTAATACTTTAAACGACGATATAAAACAATCACAAAATATAACTATATTTAAAACGAAAGTAAAAACACATTTACTGCCTAAAAATCCATACACACTTAATGAATTTTGTACAATTTAGTGTTAAAGTTTGTAATTTCTGATGTAATATAATTATTTTTTCCTCTTCTGACATCTAACTTGCGGTAACTTTGTTTCCACAACTTGAGAAGCAAACTATTAAATAAATAAATAAATAAACTTGTGTTGTAACGCTATAGTATGAAAGCGGTATATCCCAAAACTAGTTTAAGAAATCTATTAAGTATTTAATAGAAAATTGCTTATATGTAAAATAAATGAACTATTTTAATTTATTCCTTCGCTTCGTTTCTGGACAGACTTTAGCGGATTTCAACTTCTTTGAATTGTACTCCAAAAATTTGTAAAATGTCTAAAATGTTTTAAGGCTTTACGCTCCCGCTGTGGAAATCTATATAAAAATTCCAATACTTTAAAACAGTTTCAAACAGTTATTCGTTATGTTAGAAAAGTGACCAATATCTGAAATGCCTTTATAGTTTTGTAGAAGCCCTCCACGTTGATTTTTTTTAATATGATTAAAATCAATTCTCTGAAATTAATTAGATTTACTGAAACAATGTTTCATTTTTATTCAGATGTTTTCAACTTAAACATGGTAATTTTTTTTCTAATAGGTAGGCATTTTATTGTCCAGTAAGCCACGTTGGGATATATTCTTTTATTAGTTCTAATTAACAAGATAACAATTAAATTGAAAATAGGCAACCCGTGTTACGTTTGTTTCAGTACAACCTCACTTTCAAAATAAATAAAATACTTGCCAAGTAAGTGACAAGGGATTACAAGAGATTATTTTTAGATACCTGAATCAACAACACAACTAATGAGTGTTCTGTGAATTTTTTATATTACTATGGAATTTCAAGAACTCAAACAACGTACCAGTTAATGTAATTAATGAAGTAATAACACATTTTTTCAAATATATTTATTTTAACAGAACGACTATAAATTTTGACATTTTATTTCCCGAATTGGCATATTTCTATCTGTTCGAGAATCAATAATTTCTGGCAATAAGGCAAATAGGTAGACTTTCATTAACATTAACTTTCCTGCATGTTTTCAAGCCAGAAATTGATATCATATTTAATTTTTCCAACTTACCTATATTAGTTAAAATAAATAATTGAAAGCTAATCTCTCATGGGCAAAATAATTTCGTGATAGTCTGGTTTTGTTAAAATATCACTGTGATAATTTTTATTTTTTGTACAGGGTAATCCAAAACTCACACCCATTATTATCTCGGTAATTTTAAATGGAACACCCTCTATTTTATATCATCTCTGAAAAGTACTTAAGAAAAACTTTTACTCTTCTTAAGCATTCCCAATACCTAAATCTTAGTTATTAATTTATTTAGATTAAAAAAATAAAAGCGACATTTTTGGTACTGCAAGTTTTTTACAGTTTGCCATGACTGTAAAGCATTATTGGACAGAGGGTAGTACTATTTGTCTATCAACCTTGAAAAATTAATATTTTAGTTCATCATGATTTTTTCTAATGAGGAATTAGGCGATATGTACTAGATACTAGGGGAATGTCATAAAAATTGCTCGCTAGCAGTAAGGGTGTATCGCGAGAGATTTCGAGAGCGCCAATTACGTGAAAAAGGAATTTTGAAATAGTGATGGATCGATTTAATCGTACAGGTATTGTAGTATATGAAAAGAAAGAAAAAACGAAAACCATTGTTACCGAGAAAAATGAACTGAATGTATTGTTGGGAGTTACAGATGATCCCAATAAAAGTATAAGAGAAATTTCCAGGGAACAAGAAATAAGTTATGAAAGCGTACAAAAAATACTATCTAAAAACAAGATGCACTTATATCATATTTTATTGCACCAGAAATTATTGGATGATGATTTTCGACGAAGAATAATTTTTTGTAATTGAGCTCAAAGAAAAATTCGCAAGTTTTTACATGTTGGGGCTCCCGCATATAATAACGCACTGAATCACTGTAAGCTACACGATTAGATTCCAGGACGGTGGAAACGATGGTAGAGGAGGGCCAATTCCGTGGCCGTCGCCTGATCTAACAAAACTAGATGTTTTTCTGTGGGAGTATGTGAAAAATGAACTATATAAATTACCTGTAACTATTTTA
Source organism: Vesta saturnalis (assembly GCA_036346205.1). Classification (NCBI taxonomy): domain Eukaryota; kingdom Metazoa; phylum Arthropoda; class Insecta; order Coleoptera; family Lampyridae; genus Vesta; species Vesta saturnalis. The sequence goes on along the minus strand of JARFJB010001495.1, from coordinate 6,995,119 downwards.
CAGGACATGAAAAATAGAATTAGTGTAGTTTTCCGAAACATTAGTATCCCAATGGCTAGAAATGTAAGTAGATAATTTGAAGATCGGCTACAACATGGTTTAAATGTAATAGGAGGCCAATTTGAACAGTTAATATAAATACCACTTCATCGAAATACTGTATTTCGTCACTATGATTAAACTGATTTAAGTTCTACCTCCTGATGACGATGTGGTGTCAATGAAACTATCGTCAAGTGATGAAATACTAGTTAAAAAGTTTAATTTCACCCTCCTGATGACGTTTATGTGGCCAACAAAACGATTTTCGGTCGATAAAACACAGTGTTTCGGTAAAGTGCCGGTATGTATTTTGCGCAATCTACAATGTTTTAATATCCAGACCAAAACTTTGTTACCTAAATATTATTTTGTTACTCATTTTTTAGAATTTTGCTTCATTTATTACTCTTAGTCTCTGTTATACCTAGTTTTGCTAATAATTTGTGGTTTTATTTGCAATAGTTTATACTTGATGTATGTCAAGCATAAAAATAATATATAACAATAATAGTATTGATACAGAGCTGATTAAGCTTACAGTATTTTCAAGTAATACATTACAGCCATGAAAAAATATAACAATTTGAAGTTATGCCAAAAATGTCGCTTCTACCTTTAAAAATCTAAATAAATCAGTAACTGTAAGATTTAGGTAATGCTTAAGAGAGTAAAAGTATTTCTTAAGTACTTTTCAGAGATGATATAAAATAGAGGGTGTTCTATTTAAAATAACCGAGATAATCATGGGTGTGAGTTTTGGATCACCCTGTAGAAAAAATAAAAGTTATCACACAATTGATAAGTTTTAACAAAACCAGATTATCACGAAATTATTTTGTCCATGAGAGATTAGCCCTCAAGTTTTTATTTTAAATAATATAGGATGACGATTTCATTACGATTTTCACATAAAAATGGCCATATCTTTAAGAGTACCCTGTAGAACCTAGTAAAAACCTTTATCATTGGAATAGGAAAAATGAGCTTAATTGAAATATAACATAATATACAGGGTCACTCGGTATATACTACAAAATAACAATACATTTTTCGTGCCACATGCACTGGTACATATAATTGTGATTTATTTTTAATTTAATTACAACACCATTGTCTGTATTCACTTTTTCATAATAATTAATAAGTTTTTGTTCGACAGATTTTGCTATTCCATGTTGTCTTGGCGAAAATGGAGGCTTAATTTCAAGAATGGAATCATCACCTACAAGTCCGTCAGGTGATGCACATATAAAGGGATATTCTGGATCTATAAAAAGTCCAGAATCTATAACATCTAAACTCTGATAAATGCCTGCCGTGTTTGAATTTCGTTTATAATTCCGTGCTCTAGGGAGTTTGATTTTATACCTAGCTTGTTTAATATGCTTTTCATCAAACTTTTAGTGTTAGTATTTTGACGCATTTTGCAAACAAATCCAAAGTTACTAGCTGTTAATCTAGTACATACTTCTTTTTGCCAAGCCGGATTTGAATTTTGGCCTACAGTATTTTTAAATATTTCCTCGTGATTAACATTAGCCAATTCAATCAAAAATTTATTTTTATCCATAGCAAGTTGGTATTCAATTTTATCGGGCACACAGAACCGTAATCAGTACCTTCATTAAAAACAGCTCTTTTTCTTTTTGAAATGTTATTAATTCCTTTTCTCGCTTTTTCTGAAAACTCCTTTGTAAATCTTCCTACCACACCTCCACTAATGTGCTTCTGTAGGATGTCTACAGCGATGATTATTAAAACTAGGAGCAGCCGCCTTGCATCTGGTTTCATAAGAGCTTTTTTTTTTTTTTTAGATCGTTTATTTGCTTATAGATATACTTTTTCTTATGTTCTACTTCTATTCCTCGGGACAGCTTAGGGGTCTTCTCCCTCTTCAGCCCTGGTCTGCTTCCTTTATGTTCTTCGTAAGTGTTGAATTGGTTGGTTCCAATATTGTGCTATGTTTTGTGTTTAAAAAAGAAAAAAAAACAAAAAAAATATGCTTTATTAGGATTTATATAAGTGTTGGTTTAGTGGTGTGTGTGTGTAGTGTTGTGGTTTGCGCGTTGGCCTTTTCCGTTTGCTGAGGTCGTCATCGGCGTTGAGGGTCGGACTTCTCCATTTCCATGTGCCATTGGTCGTCATCGTTGTTGGGGTCAGATTTCGCCATTTCCATATGCCATTAGTCGTCCTTTTCGTTGTTGGTGTCGGACTTCGCCGTTTCCATGTGCCATTTCCCATTTTCGCAGCTGTGGTCGTCATCATTTACAAACAAGGGGGGGGGGTAGCTTTATCTAAGTAGGTAGGGAGTGTCATCTAGGATCATGTCAAAGTCTTCTGGTAGGTCGTTTAGTAATTGTGTTAGTAGTGCTGGTAAGTGTTTAAATTTCTTCCTGGGTTTCCTCGGGTTGTATAGTCTTTTGCTTGTGTAGTATGTAGTTTTAAGTATGTTTTTAGTTGCATTTGTATTGCCGTGCACTCTGTGGTTTGTGAATTTTGTTTGTAGTGTCTTGATTCTGTCGACGATAGGTTGTATGTCTGCTGTTTGTATAGTCAAGTCGTTGGGGAGTCTGTAGTCTAGTCCATGGATGGTTCTTAGTATATTACGTTCACAGGCAGCGATGGATTGTAAGTTATTGGGTTTGAGGGAGGCGTACAATGGCGCACGGTAGTCGATTAGGGGCCTCATGTATGTTTTGTATGTGTGTTGTAAGGTTTTGGGGTGGCAACCCCTGTCGCGTCCTCGTAGTGCTTTTAGTAAGTTTGCGCGGTTCCGTACTTTGTTCAGGTTATTTTGTAAGTCTTGGTTCCAGTTGAGGGTATTCGTGAAGGTAATCCCTAAGTATATTATTTTGTCTTGTGGATGTAGTTGTATGTCCCTTAATTGTAGGTTGATGTTGTCTGATGTTTGTCGAGGTTGTCTTGTTAAGTTGGGGTGTCGGAATAGTATCGTTTGGGTTTTGTTGGGGTTAATGGTAATTCTCCATTTGTTCGCCCAGTTAGAGAATTCTTGTAATTGTTGGGACAATAGTCTGTTCGCTGTTTCACTTTTCCGGTTGGTCGCCCACATCGCAGTGTCGTCTGCGAATTGGGTCATTGTAATGTTTTGGATTGCTGGTTGTGGAATGTCGTGTGCATAGATTAAGTATAGGAGTGGTGCTAAGGCCGAACCTTGCGGTACGCCCGCTGTTGGCGTGAACGGCTGGGATGTAGTAGTGCCTATCCTGACTTTCACAGTCCTGTCAGACAGGTATGAAAGAAGGAGTCGGACGAAGTGCATTGGAAAATTGAGCGTTTGGATTTTGTGGATTAGTCCGGCGTGCCAGACTTTATCGAAGGCCTGTTTGATATCAAGGAAGACTGCCAGGCAACAGGATTGTTGGTTGAGTGATCTGGAGACTTCAGTGTGGAGTTTTACTAATGGATCATGGCATGAACGGTTAGGTCTAAAGCCGAATTGGCTATCCGGGATGAGGTTGTTAGCTTCGAGGTAGTCTCTTAGCCTTCTGGATAGAATGGTTTCTAGGCCTTTGCCCATGCAGTTCAGTAGGGAGATGGGTCTGTAAGAAGAGGGTTGTGTAGGGTCCGAACGTGGTTTGGTCGTCATAATTGTGTTTGAAATTTTCCATTCAGTTGGAAAGTACGAGAGGATAAGCATTTATTGTAAATTTGCGAGAGTAGTGTGATGGCGTTCGGCGGTAGTTTACGCAGTATTAGTCGATTGAGGCCGTCTTGTCCGGGAGCTGTGTTTTTGCCTTTTTTGAATATGTCTGTTATTGTCTCTGGGGATATCGGCATTAAGAAGGGATCGTCTTGTGTTAGTACAAGTGGGGCTTGATTTCTCTGTCTCAGTCTCTCAAGGTTTTGTTCTAGTTGGGTTTTAAGTTCGTCATCAAATAATGGGTCGTCAGGGGTTGTAAATGTGTCTTGGAGATGGAGACTGAAAAGGGCCGCCTTCTCCAGGTCTGTGGTGATCATGTTGCCTTGGAGGTCGAGTAAGTGTGATCGTGGTCTCGTTTTTTGTTTTGTGAGGACCTTAAACTTGTGCCAAAAGTTTGGGCCATTTCTGTAATCTAGGTCCGATGTTATGCGTATCCAGTTTTCCTGAGTGTAGCGGTTTGTTTCTAGTCGTATTTTTGCGTTGAGTCTGTTATACTCTGTTTTGAGAACGGGATCTCTGTGCCTTATGTATTGTCTGTATATGCGTCTTTTTTGTTTGATCATTGTTAGGATATATGGGGGGAGAGGTTTTCTGTTAATATCTATGGTTTTGGTCGGGATCGCTGTGTTTGTTGTGTCGGTTATTAAGTGCGTCAGTTCACGTACGGTGTCGTCAATGTTCTGAGCTGTGTCTAGAATGGCTGCTGGTAAGTTGTTGGCTATGTGTTGGGCAAATAAGTCCCAGTTTGCATTTTTAAAGTCACGTCTTGTAATCATCGTTGGTGTATGTGGAGGTGCTGGTCCTAATGTGGTATTAATGAGTAGTGGGAGGTGATCAGATGTTATAGTGGTTCCCAAGTGGCATTGGTTACTGAAATGTTGTATGAGTGGTTCGGAGCATATGATGTGGTCTATAATGGAGGTTCCCTGGAAACCGAAAAAGGTGGGCAATGTGTTCTCCGCTCGCCAGAGGGGCAGGCGGAGCAACTTGTTGGTTAGTATGATTCCGTTATGGTTGGTAGCCGTGTCACCGAATTGTGTGTGTCTTGCGTTCAGGTCCCCTAAGAGTACAGCATTAGGAAGGTCGGCGATGAACTCTAAGAGTTCTTCGGATAGGGTGTTTATCCCAGGTGGATTATAATAGGAGATGGCTATAATTGGTGTGGCTGGGAGGTGTATCGTGGCCGCTACACACTCCAGGTGTTGTAGTTGCCGCGGTAGAGTATAGATGGTTGCTGGATATCTGGTTCATAAGAGCCACGCTTGCAACAATTTATTCTTTTCCCTCCCACTAATTTATTAACGGAATTATAATTTTCTACACTGTTGTTATCGACGTCAAACAGCACGATAGCAAAATTATTGCCAACGCGCATCAGCGCAACTTGAAATTCGTCAAAAACTGGACAGTCTTGAAATTGTGTATAAATATTATATTCACCGGGTTTTGGTCTTTTGCAACAATATTTGTTCTGGTCGTTTTTTTACAGTTTTCGTGATCTCCGAAAATATGTCATATGATTACATCTCGCTTTAAATTTTCACTTTTTTTGCAAGGAAACATTTTCTTTCTTTCTCTGTTTGACAGCGTCTACAATAGCAGTTCTAAATCTTAGTATGTTGCTCTCAATAAACGATTTAATATTTGAGTCTACTTTAGGTCATCTAGTAAGTTCCTTTAATTTTTGGCAAAAATTTCTGAGATTGTGGTTTCGACATTCGACTTTTTTAATGTGGTGATTTGGCCCGTATGGTTTGGTTTCTTGTATTCTTTTGTATACGCTACTGCCACCATCTGCTACCAGATATTTTTGTATCGTAAATTGTGCATCGTCATGGAACGTTTAAAACCATCCAAAATAATAGCTGGTTGCATGGGTGTTGTGCTTATCAAATTGCTATGACACTTATGCACATGAGTTTCCTTGCCACTACACTTATATTTTTTATGTAAACTACAATATTTGTTTTTTACACTCATATACAGCACTTTTCTAGTCCTAACAACGACAATAGCTGCTACACCAGATAATGCGTTATAATTAGTTTTGTAGGATCTCTTTTGCCAGTTTCCAATTTTTTGGTTGTCCAATCTAACCCGCGTAGGGCTACTTCACCTTTTATTCTTACCTTTGTAGTCTGTAGCGGCTGATCTCTTAAAAAACGTATACCTATTCGATTTTATGTTACAAAATTAAACTGAAGACTAAAAATGAATTTTCGAGCTATGCTCCACTGCTTTCTGAAAACCTTACAAATGAACAAATCGAGTCACAACTGCTTCGGTTGTTGTTATAGAGAGGATTAAAGTAATTCCTCGTTTTTTGCAGGTACTTGGGATAAATATTTACTGTTTAAGAGTAGGCAACTTTAAATACGGATAATAGAAATTTATTCTAAGGGGCGGAAAGCCTTAAGCATGAAATAATATGCATGGTGAATCAAAGGCATTGCATTAAAATGTAAGATCGAATTCCTTGGATCAAAATATGAAAAAAGATCTTAAAAGCAAATGATCGAAAAGACCTAGTCTATAAAAACATATCGTATTAATGTTAAAAAAAAGTTTTTATTAATCTATATGGGAGGTTTGGTTGAATTTAATGACTGTTGATAATTTAGTGAATTATCTTTTTTACTTATTATATTGATTTCGGTGATGTAACCAAAAGCAAATTTTTTGAGAAAAAAAGTTAAAAACGAAGTGTATGCGAATCCGAACCTTTTGAGGCAAATGAAAATGATGCAAACGTTGGAATACATTGCCAAAGTGTTCTTTATAGTTATCACAACACAGGAAACCTATTTGTCACAACCTTTTTTTTGTATAATAAAATGTATAAGTATCGCTGTAACACACAAAATTACATTTATTGCACGATCTGTACTAATTACTACAAGGTTTACAATTTGAACTGAATTAGGTTTGAAAAAGCTTTCCGGAAAAATTATGCAAAATGTAAACGTTGCAATGAGTACAGCTATCAATCGTTAGTAGTAATGGTAGAATTAAAAATTTAATTAAAGCATAAAAAAAATGTGAGAAAATCTAAAAACTTCCATGTCTACATATATTTCAAACAACATTGTATTTAACTAAAGATTAGCTAATAAATTAATATTATTAAACTGTATAGTGCAACCGTAAAAACATTAGAATTTGACAACCTTTGTTATGTGCTTCATTCACTCGCCAAAGACATTTATGGATCCCCAACGTGCGTACTTACAATAAGTATGTGCGCATGGTGGGATTAAGGATAGGTACGATCAGGATAGGATCAAAAGGAACGGAATTAAGGTTCTGAGGGAGAAGTTACTATCCCAGTATCCGCACATGATACGCGTATACACTAGTGATCATGTCATTATATGTGTCTAAGGAGAACCCCCTAAAAAACCTCATACAGGGTAACCGGTACCGGGTATCGAACCCACTACATCCCGTATGCTAATTAGATCGTGTTGCCACTTAACTACCGTTTCGCGTTTCGCGCTTCGTGGTTCGCGTTTCGCATTTCGCGTTTCGCGAGGTATTATGTGCGCGTGTTCATTTATTCAGCATGAAAAGGCCGTAAACTACTATCGTTTATTTACATAATTAATGGTCTACATGTTTACATTCTATACATAGATACGCTCTTCTTCTGTGGTAGGCGTGATCGCACTAGGAATGGACGTGGGTCGTTCGGGTGGAGGGCGTCGACTGGAACGTTGACGTAGGCGATCACGTGAACGGTGATTGGTCGCAGGCCCAAAGGCGGAGGTGGCTCTTCCGTATATGTCGTCGGATTTGGCGGAGTGTCCGGTAACGGAGTTATCGGTTTTACCGGTGGAGTGCGCTCCCGGAAGCGTCTCAGGATCTTCGTCCGGTGCTTCCGTACCTTCTGCGAAGTCGGTGGCATGTGGTTACGCGCTATACGCAGCAGTGTGATGTGTGTCGCTATGAAAAGCAGACGGTGTCGCTATGAAAAGCAGACGGTGCCCTCTTCGCTGTAAGAAGCAGAAGAGTTAGCTTTACTTCTTTTCGGGCGCGCTTTTAAAGGTAAAACGAGCGCCTCTGGCTATGTTTACGTGCGTGGGAGTTGGATGTGGCTCGTGTCCCGCGACACAGTTATAAACCTTTTATAGAAACTACGCTAACAGCAGTTCGATCATTAGCGCTTCTAATTGGATTAGGAAGACAGTACCGCATAAATGAGTGTTGTTTTTTTAAAGAACGTCCTGCTATAAGTCACCAAAGTGAATTAGCAAAGTCCTTACTATAAACACTAGTAACATCTTTGATGCATTATTTAGGAAAGAAAGAGAGAAAATGTATTTTCTTGAAAAGTTGCGTTCAAGCTGATACGGTCTATATACAGGGAGCCCGTTTTCGCCTGCATGGGGATCTCGCTTATCCTTAGAGGTAAACAATCGGTGAAATTAGAGCAAAGCGGCACATTCTTGTGTTGAACAATAATCTGAAATAAAATTAGAGATATAAGTTTTTGTTTTTGAATTGTTCCGAAAAAAAATGAAAATTTTGGTTATTGTAATTTTTTAAGCAAAAACTATTAAAGCTAGACGTTTTTAACTAATATTGTGAAGCCACTTTTTCACAAGGAATCTAAATCTCTCATGATAATTTCCATGGCAGCCTAGACGCAAAAGATACAGCATCCAACTTTGTTTATTCTCATGGGCGCCATATTTGGTTTTAGCTTTTTTATATACAGTTTTTTTTTCTGAATACAATGATGTATCACAGACAACAGTTCTGCCTTAAATATACAAACGTTAGATTGTTTTAACGAAAAATTTGACAGTTCCACCATTATTCTGACACAACAGAGCAATGTTTCAAAAGAAAATAATAATAATTATTATTAGAAGAAAAGTATTAAACACAAGAAGAAGAAATGGTAAAAAAATTACAGCAAGTGTTCAAATTGGCCACCCTCCACTTCAAGGCACAACGCCACTCGCTTTTCGACAAGTATTCCCTAAACCTCCTTGCAATATGCGGCGGCGCTCCATCTTGCTGCAACCAGATGGCATTTAAACGCTTAAGAGCAATATTATTGTTCATAAAGCGCGTTAAAAACATACTTAAGAAATTGAGGTAACGATCGGCATTTAAATTTTCTTCATATGAGAATGGACCTATTACTGTATCGCCCAAAAGGTCAACCCAGACATTAAGGCCAGAGCATATTTGCGGTCGCCGTTCTTGAAACTTATGTGAGTTCTCAACTGACCAGTAATGCTCATTCTACCGATTGAACATTCCTGCGATAGCGAACTTGCACTCATCGGACCATATGACATTATCAAGGAGATTTTGATTGTTCTGTAGCTGATTTATCAGAAACGTGCAAAAAGCTCCTGGATGAAGAACTTGCGAAACATAGATTGAGTAAGACTGATACGTATGTTTTTTAAGTGATCTCCAAATGACTTGGTGTGATAAGTATAGCTGATCTGCAACTTCCCTCGTTGAGACAGAAGGATTGTCTTGTACCTACTGAAAAAATTATACTTTGTATTTAGGTGTTCGTTATAAAAGTCATGTGAATTTTCACCGCTTGTAAGATTTCCTGTTCATGTTTATTGAGCTTAACGCCATCATTTTGTCTAGGTTTATTAAACGAACCATATTCACCCAAATTTCTATCCATAAATTGAAAAAACCTTAAACTCGGTTGTTATCGCTCTAGATAACTCTGCAAATGTGTTTCCGCAGTGACTAATGCACTCCAATGCGAAGCATAATAAATTCACAGCATATCTATTTTTTTTTCATTGGAAAAATGCATTCTCGCGGCAAGAACAACACAAACGTGAATTACACTCAAGAAATGGTGGAACCGTAAAATTTTTCGTTATAACAATCAAACGTTGTTATCTTTCCAAAGCAAACCGCTCAAAATTGGAAATTTAAAAATTTTGTGAAAAAGTGCCTTCGGAATATTTTAGTTCAAAACGTCTAGCTCCAACGTTTTTGCTTAGAAAGATAAAAATGAAAACGAAAATTTTCATTTTTTGCAATATATATATATATATATATATATATATATATATATATATATATATATATATATATATATATAATATAATACAGAAGATAAAAGCTCTAATTTTCCTTCGGATTGGCAACTTCGCCCTAATTTAACCGGTTGTTTGTCTCTAAATATAAGCGAGATCCCATTCAGGCACTCGAAAAACGGTATACAGTACTTAAAAACAGTAAAACTACGAATCATAGACATTTTCTTAACCGTTGGTGATTTCAAGTAGGATACGGAGATAATACTGCTACCGTAAACTGGGGCGGACCTGATTTTGTGGGGTGCCTTTGACACTAAGACAAAATTTGTTTTGCGCACTTAAATGAAACGCAAGAAGTAATCCGTTGAGATCCGCGCAGAATTCATTTAAAAGGCTACAGTTCTGCGAGTGCAACGAAGATAGTGTTTGCTGGTAAGTGCTGCATGCTTTATTTTTAAAATTTTTACAAAACGGTCCTAGAAAACACAGTGCACTTTTATTACTCTGATTAAATTAACCACTCTAATGTAAATATAGTGTTTGTGAATCTATACTTAACCTAAATTTCCTCGTGGTTGACGGGTATTTCCACTCATTCAAAAGATATAGCACCATTTATTGGTAGCGTTTTGGGGTCACTTTGATAACATTTTGTCTTGCCATTAATAGTTATCAATGTCACCCCAAATTCTACGACAAAGTGGAATTAAGCTTTTTATTATGCTTTTATCTAACACTAAAATATTTTCCCTTATTGCAGATTTAATTACAAGTTCTGTACTATGGGCGCGTTTATAAACCCAAAGGTGGATGTAGATCGCATAAAGATTATGATAATGTGGCGATTGAAGGGGTTTTGGAAAAAATAGTTGAACACAATTGGTCAATCAATAAAGCTTCAAAACATTTGAAAATTCCATATGGAACGTTATTTAACAAATACAAAGAGATGTGCATAAACATGGTAAACAGGCAGTTTTTACGGAAGAAGAAGAAGAAGTGACAATAATTAATTCGGTAATTACATGTAGCGACTGGAGTTTACCGTTAAGTGTGCAGATGATCACAAAGTCATATTGCGATAGACAAGGGCGACAGGTGCCTAAATTTAAAAACAACATTCCAGGTCGGGATTGGATTTACTCTGTGTTGAAAAGATACGATGATAAATTTACGCATCGCCTACCTTCCAACTTAAAGCGTCCCCGCGCAAGTGTCTCAGCACCAGCCATTAAAAAATGTTTTCAAAATTTGGAAGTGAGTACTGTTAATGCGTCTCCATCGAACTTTTTCAATTACGGCGAAACTAACATGGTGGATGATCCGTAACGCAAACGTTGGTTATGCCGCAGAGGAAGAAAGTACCCTAGAAACATAATAAATCATTCTAAATCTGCTATTTCGATAATGTTTTGTTAATCGGCTTCAGGTACTTTACTGCCATATAAATCAGAGCACATGTGGTCCCAAAGGCCATCCATGTTGTACAGATCGATAGTATAGTTCAGACACCAGGTACAATAGAACAAAAAGAGGATGAATTGAAGGCAGCTGCTTTACAGACTGGTTCAATGCTTTGTTTTACCGCACGCCGTCAGATTGCCTGGAAAAGAAATGCTAATTGGAGATAACCTCTCCTGGCACTTCACAGACGAAGTCTTATAACTGAGTCAACAGAACAATGTAGCATTTTTTTGTCTACTGCCAAATTCGACTCATTTAAACCAACCTTTGGACGTTGGATTTTTTAGTCCCTTAAAATCGGCGTAGATGTCTATATATTGATGCCATGGAAAATGGAGAATCCAAAACAATCTTCTAAAAAAAAAGAGGAATTTTCAACGTTATTGAAGAACGCCTTGATTAAAATGAATGCATCTGGAAAGCATGCAGGAGAAGCCATAAAGGGGGACTTAGTGAGCGGATTTGAAACTACTGGTTTGTATCCTCTCAACCAATACAGAACTTTGGATAAAATACCCACTGTGAGCGATAACGAAACAGTGGGATATGAAAACACTTTAGTGTCATATTCACAATAATATGCCTATTCAGGGCACAGCAAAGAAAAATTTACGGTTAAATGTTACGCAGGAAAAAGCGTTACTTGTTCTACATATTCATCAGAAGATACATCTGAAGACGAACATGAAGATCAAAATATGACTGCAGATTTTTCGGACGGGGCTGCCATTACTGATAATCCAAGGGTTACAGTCGAATGCAGTGTCGATGCTGATGAAGTCGAATAGTTACCAGTGGATGCACCCAGAACTTTCCTTCTTATACAGTTAATGTAAGTTAACGTGTTGGGATTAAAATCTATGGACACAGCAAAAAAGTCACGTAAATCTGTAGAAAATGATTTACTTGTGGTGTGGTGTTGTTTAAGGATAAGATAAGAGCCGTGCTAGAGCAACCAAAAGCTAAAAACTCCGGAGCTCGCCTGAAAAGATATGTTTTTCCACATAGTCTTGATGTTCATGAATGCTAACATTAATGGTTTTGAATCGCTACATGCAGGAGCTAGCTGTAATTCAGTATGTTCTAGAACATCTTATGGATTCTAGCATCTACTGTTTGACGATGATGGCTGGTTAAAAACTATTTTCGAAGTCTCCATTTTATTGTTAATGCTTTCTTCTATATATTCTTCCTGAGTCGTGTTTGATCGCCGCCGCCCATGGTCTTTGAGCCTCCTGATATCCGCTCCATTCTCAGAAAAAAAAGTAGCTGACATTCGACGTAGACAGTTTCCAGTGTAACCGTCTGAGTTAGGTAATTTCAAATAATGGGCAATTTTCTTCGGCAACTTGTAGAAACTATGGATACCCACAGGTTGCACTGTACATTTATTGTCCATAAAAAACATGAACAACCTTGAGTGATTGATGTTTTGGACGCAAGCTTACATAACTCAATCTCATGAATTCCTCTCATTTCCGTCATAACGGTGAATATACTCTTCTTCCTTGTCTTAGTGTCATGAAGGGTGACAACCAAAATGGAGCCGGTATCCTCGATATCCTTCACGTTTATCTTTAATAGCTCCTCATTGCGACATGCCCCATACAGACCGGAAATTAACTCCACTTTAATCATAAGAAAAGCATCGTCAAGGGCTTCTATTAAAAAAAATTTCACATCATTCTGCGATAGAATTTTTGATTTTTTTGCATCTATCCCTCACTCTGGCGCTTTACATATAACTGCAACATACCATCATTAGATATATCGACGTTTTTTTTCACTCTCAACGTACTTCTTAACATGGAATATTTCGACCACAGCGTGGAAGATTTCAGTCTTTCAGCCTGTAATCAAATATAAAGATAAATAAATGTATTCAGGAAAACTAACCTTTTCATGAAAAAATTAAACATAACTTCTTCGTCGATTTTTTCTTTGAAGTCCTCCAAGAATTGAAAATGTTGTAGGTCTCCTCATATTTATCTCGTGATTTCCAAGGTAATAAACTAGCAACAGCTTCAAGCGCTAATACCGATATTTCAGGGTGATTTTCATTATTTATTACCATTTTCACGCGATAACGCTTGACAACATTTTTGTTTAGTTGCTGCAGTGATGGAAACGGCAATTTGATTCTCGCGCTTGTCATGTATTTTTTAAATAATTTCTTATAAAATGTAATCCATTTCCATTTATTGTCCGAAAAAATGTTATGTATTATTCTTAAAGAAAATTAGGTTCTTCTTTACTCATTGCGTTTCTAATCTCATCTACACCTCGATTAGAAATATTGCGATTCGTAATTTTTTTTAGAAAACATTCCTTGCAGTACTGTTGAATTACAAATTTTTATAAAGTTTATAAATATTTTTTATCACAAAATGTTAAATATTAACCCATTAGTGCTCAGAATTCATTTATGGTTGAATTTACAAGTGTCTTAGGATCCTAAAATAACCCCCATAAAGTTTATACAAAATTTATTACTTCCCATATATAAAAAAAGCCACATGCATGTAATTTTTAGGCATACATACAAATAACAAGTATAATACAGAAATATGGTAATAACATTATACTGTAACTAAAATTAATTTATAAATCAACATTATTTGCTACGATAAGCTTCAAAATATGAATTTGCGTGTAATGCCGTTTTGCATTTTTTGCATTCACATGATGTGCGATTTTCACATACTGTACATCGTCTTACCTAAACCTTCTTTTTATTATTATGTGTTCTTTACGGCACAAATCATGATGTGCGATTTTCACATACTGTACATCGTCGTACCTAAACCTTCTTTTTATTATTATGTGTTCTTTACGGCACAAATCCTCTAGTACGGGAGAAAATAATAAAGGGGTTGTTGATCTAGACCCTGGCCTGGAAGGTTTTGTACCGTACGTCACCAGAATATGTACTGCGCACTCACGGCGAAATTATAACAAAGATCAATTATTGGCAAATCTTCCATATACCAACCAGCCTTGAACACATCAAGTGCCCGAATGGCGAATGGAGGACCGGTAAGTGGAAACAAACTGATCGTTTAAATCAACATCTCCCATGTTTTGATTGTATGCTGCAATTGGATCAGGTACTTTTATTTCAACCTTTTTCTTCTCAGTTCTTGAGTACCGGTTAACGATTTTCAATGAATGTAGAGGTATGCAGTTGTTTATCACGGTAATAACTGCATTGTCGTTCCATCTAACAATATTTATGTTTCCATCACTCTTACCCTCCATAATTCCCGGTTTCGATTTTTCCATAATAGATTTTAGTGTGAACCCCATCTCCTTTGGTACCCTATCTTATCTTAGCGTTCCAGTGCCTCCAAACGAACGTTGAAATAGTGCATCGAAAAGACCCATAGATGAAAATAAATTATCAATGAAAAGTTTAGTACCCTTTGGAATATTTGCATGCTCTGCCATTCCCAAAACAACCCTTCCACTTTGCCCGTACGTTGTTTCTGGCAAGCACGTACTCGAACCACAACACGGTTCTGCGTGGTAAATGTAACCTTCAGTACTTGCCAAACACCATAACTTAAAACCAAATCGAATAGGTTTGCCTCGTTTAAATTGCTTAGCACCATGGTGACCATAATTTGAGATAATGCTTTCATCAACACATCAATTTTCCTTGATGTCAACTTGTCTAAAAACTTCATTTAGATAGCGAAATGTCGCCAAATTTTGTAAAATTTGTCCAACCCATCTCTTTTGGAATTGTCTGCCAGATATAAAAATCTTAAAATTTCCTCTAATCTATTTCTAGGAATAGCATCAGCCACTATTGTTACGTAGCAATCAAGTTCGATTTTCCAATACATTCTCTTTCTTGGCAACTGATGATGTCCAGAAAGTAACATAATACCAAGAAAAACAGTTAGTTCATTTGCAGTAATATTTACATTACCCTTTTTGCTCTTCATATAAATTTGTTTAGATAACAACTTCGTCAATGAAGTCTTTAGTAAAGAATGCGAAAAATGCATCAATTGTTTTAGTTATATTTTGCTTCATCAAATCCTCCGCTGAGGGACTATATGTTGCTTGAAAATATGGCACAGAAGAACTTGCATTATTACTCTTGTTCCGCATTCGCTTAGTTTCTTTTGATGCTATTCGTTTCCGTTTACTAAATTCTCTCCTCCTGAATCAGATACATCGGAGTCTTGATAAGTATCGGCATTGGCATCTTCGGTAGCTGTACCTAAAATTATTGTAGAGAGAACCAAGTCATTGGCGCAATTATTCAATTCACCTAATAACTCGTGTAGCAGCAAGCCTTTGCCATTTTTACCTCTGGTGTAACTACAAACAAACAAGAAAAAATATCTAATTATACCTAGTAACAGCATTTCCATACAAAAATATTTTGTAACTGGCATATTAAGTTGCCAGTGGGCACTAACGGTTAAAGGATGACTTTGATAGTGCATTTAAATTATATTGGATATCAATGACATCCCAAGGGCGAGTGAAATTGATTAAAAAAACTTGTACAGTAAATTAAAAATGGGTTACATTGATCATTAAATCGTCTACGTAGGTAAAATCAATGAAAAAAAAGTGTCATCAAAGTTGCCACAATTTAAGGTTAATTTTGTATTTTAATTTTTTTTCACTCATTATCAATATTTAAAAATTTGTATATTACTAAATGAATTCTACAGGGCGGTTGGTGTACCCCTGTATTTTTTATTTTTTAAGTCTATATTGTTACACACCAGTTTACGGTACTAAAGAATAATTCTAAAACGTAATACATACAATTTAGTAATAGGTAAATGCCCAAATTTTGCAACTTAATAGTATATTAATGGATATTGCAATACCGGGTGTCAACTAAATCATTATACATACCTTAATTTTGTTAAAACAAAAGATAGAAATTTGAAATTTGAGATGAAGATTTATTGGATAAAAAATACATTTTTTCACATTAAAAACAGCTCACTATCACTTCCGGTTTTACCGGAAGTGGCCTTATTTTTCTTATTTTAAATAGGAACCTACCAATTTTTTTTTCACAGAACGATACCTCTCTAAATTCCCATTCCAATGATGAATCACAAATTATCTTTTGTTTTCAAAATGGCGGTTCAGGCGAAGTTTTCTTTGATTTCAATGTTTCGCCATTTTGAAGTAAGTACTCGTTATTTGACAAAATAATTCAAGAATATTATTTATTTTTAATCTCTTAATTGGAATTTATAAAATTCTGCTTAAATAATTAGTATTTGTGATTTTACGTTGTACGAAAATTACTAACGTTTAGAAAAAAAATTTCACCAATATTTCAAATAAAAAGCACTAAATATTAAATACCCATAAGAAAGTAAATGCATTTTACTATCTAAAAACAACACAACAAAAGTTAACTTCTAAATCAGCTGGTATTCTACCAGGATATAAAAACAGTTAAAATTGGACTTTTTTCGGTTGTAATTAAAAAAAACAATTGTTATACTTAGGTACTCTATAAGGTTACGGGCAATAAATATAAAGTCATAACAAAACACTGAAATGTAAAAAAAGCTTACAGCACGACATTATTCTATTAAATGTTCTATTCTTCGGCCCTCCTGATCCCGGCGTAATAAATTTCTTCCAATATTTCCCCGCAAAACATTTTCTAATTGATTCCTTGAAATACTTTGTATTGCTTGATATATTTGGTGTTGAAGATTTTCTAGAGTTGCAGGTGGTGTTTTGTAGACCTTTTCTTTTAAGTAGCCCCAAATGCAAAAATTCAATGGGGTTAAATCAGGCAACCTACCGGACCACCTTATAGGGCCATTTGTTGCCAACCATTGTTGGCCAAATCTCTGCGTTAAATCATTAATAACAATTCGTTGTGAGCAAGTGCACAATCTTGCTGAAATATATAATTGTTTGCTGGAAGATTATTTAAAAAAAGTTCAATTTCGTTCTGTAGAAAATTTAAATACATCTGTACATTCAGGGGTAAATTGAAAAAAATTGTCCTATAATATGGGTTCCAACGATTCCTAACAAAACGTTAATACCAAACCGTTCCTGGAATGCCCCATCTCTTATTGTCGGTTAAATATTCCTAGATTGGTAAATCTTGATTCATCCGAATAAATACTTTCGTGATGAAATGTTTCCTCCCGATTGTAATTTTCTAGACACCAATTGCAATATGCAAGTCTTCTAGGAAATCATTTCCATATAAATGATGGCAAATTAGGTACTTATAAGACTTAAAACTATGCTTTTTTTAAATTCTTGGCTTTCATGGCTAATATTTAAATTTAAATCAATCTCTCGCCAAGAAGCGGTGCGCTCATATTCAATGTAAGCTAGTACATCTATTTCAGTCTCTTCATTTATAATAAAAATTTCATTACCATCTTTATTACGTTCATATTTCAAATAATCTTCTAAATACGGAAAATAGGTAGAATGCGGTGCGTGGACTGGATACTTTTCAGCCTATAATCTTTCTGCAGCTCTGGAATTTCTCTGACATTCGACATAAATGATCAACATATTAATTTGTTCTTCCCGAGTGTAAAATGGCATTTTAAACAAACAATTTTTACTTATATCTATGCAGTCAATGATTTTTTAACAATTAAAAACGTTTAACAACGCGAATACGTCGCAATTATAACGTTTTGGAAATAAAACTATCTGACAATTATTATTTCCATTCAATTACTCGTATGTTTTTCCAAGCCTACTTAGGTAAATGGCTAGCTGATTTTATGTCAACTAATGCTGTTTATTTTAATTGTGACTCTTTCGAATCCAACAGTATTTGAAAGTTTTAATGAATCCAAATAAGGTGTGTCATGCCCTATGTTTTTAACACAGCCGAGTTTTAATTCAATTGTTTTTTTAAAGGCTACTGAGTAAATGTAAACTGAATGTTATTCCAAATAAAGATATTCTTGAAAGAACACTATTTTATTTATTACTATTATTTTATAACTCAAGGTTTAGAAGTTAACTTTTGTTATGTTGTTTTTAGATAGTAAAATGGATTTATTTTCTTATGGGTATTTAGTATTTAGTGCTTTCTATTTGAAATATTGGTGAATTTTTTTTTAAACTGAAAATTCTTCGGTGGCGCGTATATTCCTATTCTGCGGTCTTTGTGAGTCTTCTCTGCGCGCCGAAAGATATAAGAGGCAAAGGTCCCATAATTAATAGTAGTTGACACTTAAAGCTTATATATTCACAGCTAATACGCTTTACGAAAACTATTTTTACAAAATGAATACTCATAAATTATTAATACAAAATCATTATCTAAAAACAAGTTTCATTACGTTTCAAGTAATTACATCCCTAATTACTCTTATTCTGGTCAAGTTGCTCATTAGATCTTTAACCTTTCTAATTACAAATATTACTTGTGCTGAGTATAAAACTGATAATGAATTCTTAGCTACACTAAATGTTTTATGGATGTCTTACGTAAGCAATAAATATGAAGTTACTGGTAAGTTAATTACGCTAGAATTACAAGTTTCCGTTATTACTTTTTACAGATTATATTCACTGCACTTTTTACAACAGTTTTGGCTAAACCACAAGGAGATTTCGTTTCTGTCGTTCATGATACGCATGGGAATTATAATTTTAAATATGTAGCTTCTGGAACAGTACGGGCGGAAAGTCGAGATGCTTTTGGAAATGTTGTTGGTGCATTTTCTTACATTGATCCTAATGGTGTAGTTAGGGAAACTCAGTTCAGTTCTGGGGTTAATGGTTACCAACCAATTAGCGCTGATATTCCTGTTCCAGTACAAGATACTCCTGAAGTGACTAAAGCTAAAATCGCACATTTAGCAATTCTGCACGCTGCTTACTTAAGTTTCAATTCATAGTCCATTTATCTGTAAGAAAAAGTAGAATAAGTTTATTTATTGTAACTTATTTATGTTTTGTAAAAATACTTTTTTACTAATTAAAATTTAAATTATTTCTCTTTAATTAAATTTTAATGTATTTTTGATAAATGAAGCAGTTTGTACTTCAATCAATATTTACGTATTATAGTTTATACCATATTGATCTATTTATTTTTCTTATAACGTACGTCACTCTTGCTGTATGGCATAGATAATATATAAAACTTCGCCCACATTATTGAATTCCATGCACGTTGACGTCAAATAATCCGAGCTACTAAAAGTGCTGTAAGTGTTATTTACACAAAATTGTGTGACAGCAAAAATTGACTTAACGTAAACTAAATCGACAGCAAGAATCTCATTTTTCTTTGGTTAAGCTATTATTTATACAAGGTTATTGTTTAAAAATCATATCAATGTGTAATAATACTACCTACGTTTAAGTAATATATTACAGTAGAGCAATACTTTGCTATAGATAGGGAATTTCCAAAAAAAAAAAAAATTGAATAACAAAGAAACCTTAGAACTCATGAGGACGTAAAATAAAACAATATCTAATAAAAAAAAATCCTTTTTTCTATGGTACAGAAAATTAACCGTTGGCTGCCGTGTGAACTCAATGGGGTGTCCCGCTAAATTTTTTATAATGGCTATGTTTATAGCCTCATGTACCCACATATGTAACAGACTCCTTTGCTTTTTATATGGGGGTCAGAAAATTATGGCTTGTAGGAACAGAAAAACGTGTTTGGCCTGTGGCTTGGGAGTTATTGGTAGGTACACAAGGCCACAAAACAGGGTGTTCAAAAAGTCGATTATTTAGACTTTTTATTCCTACATAATTGTTATTTTAAGGTACAAAACGTGAAATATAAGAAAAGCAAATATTCATTAGAATTAAATAATAAAAAAAAAACTAAACTGCGATTGAAAGTTATTATTTTGTACACTTATGCACTTCAAAAAAACATGATAAACAATATTTTTTTGAGCATTGGTTACACCTCAGT
>JARFJB010001495.1:6882500-6970000 GCA_036346205.1 Vesta saturnalis | reverse complement strand
AGGAAAAACAATTTAGAATCAGTTTCAATAATTTTAGAGTTTTATTAAGTAGGCTTATGTCCAGACCACACGCTGCAAATAAATTATTTGAACGTCAAATTGTTTGTCAGTAACTTCGTTTCTTTTAATGTTGTAAAACAAGGAGTTTATTATTCTTTAAAAAAGTTAAATATGCCGCGCCATAACGAATTTACTAATGAAGAAATGCATGATACGCTGTGCGTTTTTGCTCAAACAAATTTTAATGGTTTGGATCATTCACGAAAATATTTAGAGCGATATATAAAACGAAGATAATCAAACAACAAACTATTTAGAAGCCACCACAACCGCTTGGGGGAAACAGGCTCTTTTCATCTAAAAAGGTATCACGGTCGGTCAGAAATAATAAATGTGGATCAGCAAGAAGAAGTTATCGTACGAGTTTCGGGCCATAGAGGTTTAAATACTCACCCCTTGGGTAACACAGTCGGGATAAGCGCTACCTCGGTATGGAAAATATTACATAAAGAGAATCTTTCTCACTACCATTATGTTCCTCGGCGATGGATTGGTCGTGGGAGCGAATTTCCTTCGCATCCGATGAGGCCAGATTTTAATCCGTTCGAGTTCTCAATATGGTCTGATTTTAAACATATGGTCTATAAAGAGACAAGTAACTCTGAGGAATAACTGTGGTAAAAAAGTGCATTGAGGTAGGCAGTGGACACTTGAAACTTTTTATTTTCGTTTTAGTTTGTTAACATTTGCTTCCTTTCTGTTGCCTTAAAGAATAAAACCTAATTCATTTGTACTTTTGATTTTTTCTGTGAATAAGAATTAATCACTTTAATCACATTAATCTGCCAACTTCAAAAAGTTAGTTAATTAATTCGTCTGGATGTCTGTGCGTTGCACGATGGTACAGGCTTTAGAAAGCTGCGGCAGGGAGGCCGTTAAAATCAAAATTTTAATGTTTTTAACAAATAACATCATTCTAACAAATAAACGTGTGCGTTACTAAATAGTTCGTTTTATAATATATATATATATATATATATATATATATATATATATATATATATATATATATATATATATATATATATTATATATATATATATATATATATATATATATATATATATAACTTTTTCGTGGTTGCGCAGGTGTATTGCGCTTAAGCTCTTCGCGCATTATTGGAATCCATATGAGTTTCATTTCTACACTAGCTTGGCTCGGATTTGTTGCTAGTGTGATGTATGTGGCTTCTTTGAGTTTCCGATAAGTTGTGTTCTCGTCCTTTGCCACTATCTGTATGTTATCCCATTAGATGCTGTGGTTTTCGTTCCAGACATGTTCGGCGAACAGAAAGATCAAGACTCGCCGAACACGTCTGGAACGATTTTGGTAGACTTCGCTTTTGGAAAAACTCCAGAAATAAAAATCCATTGGTGTAAAATCTGGAGAACGTGGAGGCCAACAAGCTGGTCTCCTGGTAGCAATAATGCGATCATGAAAAAATCCACTTATCAAATTATTGACGTTTTGAGTATTATGTGGAGGCGCCTTGCTGAAAAAATACTCTCTGGCCATCAGCTAAATGGTTCGGAGAAAATTTAAGTAGCGATCACTTATTAATGTGCCTTCGTAAAACACTGGTCCGACGATTTTAGAGCCAAAATACCACACCATACATTTAAACTAAAGCGTCTCTATGGATTACACGGAACACTTCGCGTTAGTTACTCCAGTAATGATGATTTTTTGTATTACACATGCCTCTATTGCTGAAATTAGATCACTCCAGAGAATTAGCCTTTCGAAATCAGGGTTTGCGTTTTTTGTACTTACAAACCATTGGCAAAATGTAATTCTTCTTTCTTGGTCGCTTGGTAAAAGTATGCCTGTATTTATACGGTACGTATTAATGTTTTTTCAAAATATTCCGTATAGTTCCGAAACATAATCCACAATCTCTCATGCAATCTCGTATGGAATTTTCGCGATTTACTTCAAAATAAGCTAGCGCATGTATTTTCGTTTCTTCATACATCACATTTATTTTTAACGTACCTTTGGCAAAAACATTACCATTTGATCTAAATTTTCTGTATAATTTCGGAAAATATTTGAAAAATCTGGACCATTCGAACCGTGGCAGGATGTGTAACAAAACAAAATACACCCACGTACCATACAAAATAAAAAAAATTAAAAAGCACCGAACGCCTTTGAGTAGCTACACTATCATCATCAGTGGTCGACTAGTCTACTAATCGATTGGCGAAACTTGGCCAAAAGTTATAAAATTAGCTAATAAGTCGATTTAGCTATAGTGAAGAAAAAGTCGATTGCATAACCTTCTATACCCACATATGTATACATGTATGTACTTTGGAAGGTAAAAACGACAAGATTTGCCCAATTAAGGGGCGTACTTTGGTACTAAATTTAATAATAAATATAGCATATTTTGTATAATATTTCGTTTTTATTTAAATTTTATGGTATCCTTTAACCGAAAAGTGAAATAGGCTCATATCTCATTTACTTTTGGTTTTAGACTGAAATTCATAATATCCTTTTATGTTAGAAATAGCGTTGGTAATCGATTAGGATATAAATGTATAGGGTGTCCCATTTAAGAAAACTACATTGTTTTTAAATAACTCGGAAACGCGATGTTCAATTGTATTTCTGTTACCACCACGTTATCCAGCGGAAGGAATACTGCTACTTCTCTAATTTAACCGACCTCGTAGCTTCAATAATAAAAAAGTTAGCAATAGTGTACACTCGAATCTGATCATCATGTATCATCGGTAAACTAAAATTCCTATGTTTTTGAACAGTTTTTCTCATTTGTCTCGAAAATCGTGCACTTTACAAAAAAAACTCAAGAGACAAATTTTTTCCTAAATTGAATAAGAAATCTAAATCTGCAATCAAAATATACCAGGGGCGTACAACAAAAAAGTTTGTGGGGGATTAAGGTACCGACACCCCCAAAAATGGACCGCCCTGTAGAATTTAAAAAAATTTAAAATACTCAAATTAATGCCTCTTGATAAGGTAATAACTTTACCAAATTTCAAAGCAATATCTGAAAAACTGTGGAAGCTATTAAAAAAAATCGAAAAATTTTACAAAACTTTGACACCCTGTATCTTGGAAACGAATGATTTTTGGATATATGTTTATATCGGAAACTTATCTTATTTTTTAAAGTAGAATACGCCCTCGAAGTTATGAGCATATAATTCGGACCACCAGTATATATATATATATATATATATATATATATATATATATATATATATATATATATATATATATATATATATATATATATATATGCCATAATTAGTAACAGTTCTGAAGTTGGTTGAAATTAGTTCTATAAGAATTCGTACCTTTGGAACTTGTTTATTTATTAATAATATTGTCATTGATTTATTCTCTTTTCCTCATTTCAATCAGAAACGGTGCTTTTGTCGAAAAAAATGCAAGAGACAAAAAGTTTCTAAATTGAATGTGCATTCGCTGCACTTAATTTCCATAGGTGAGGGGCGGCCCATAAAAAAAATCTACACCCTGTAAATTTTGAGACGCGTCATAGTGTCCTAAAAGTACGCTTCTTTAGTGTAGTAAGTACTCCAAATTTGAGTTACATAAATTTAGAATACCAGGAGAAAATTTTAAAGATTGAAACAATTATGAAACTTTGACACCCTGTATATCGTAAACTATCGACATTCACATAACATATGATTATGTTAAGAAACACCCTGTAGAGCATTTTCTGGCTATAAAAGCATGTTGTTCCGAACACAGCAGTGATTAAGTTTTTAAAAGTAATTTATGGTATTACATTTCATTGCTGTTCCAAACACTTCTGATAGCGTGGGTAGTATGGCTATCTGTCCTGTTGTGTTTGCCTATTTAGGGTAACAGTAAACACTGGTTCGAGATATTGGATTTTAATTAAGCACTAAACAAAAACCTACACATGGTACAGTATTATTGTTTTTCTATCTAACCAACTTAATAATAATTAACATACTTTTTTCAAGGTCACGCACTGCTTCTTACCAGTGGCGTGTACATTACACCTTCTCTCCTCTTAAGACTATAAATTCTTACAAATCTAATTTGTTAGGTGCCTTCCTGACACGAGTACTTCGTCTCAGGAAACCCGGTGCATCCTCAGCTGTATTGGACTCAACTTTAGGTACCTCTTGTGTAACTGTTTCACTTGCCGGGACTTCAATGATTTCATTATCTTTGTCACTAGCATCTGTATTTGTTACAATTACTTCGGAGGCACCCTTGTCTATTGGTAGGTTTGGGATTACCGTTGGGGCAATAATTCTTTTGTCTACCTTTTTATCTGGTTGTCGTCTTTGCAAACTATTCACATGCTTATACATTATGGTACCATCTACATTAACAAGAT
Organism: Vesta saturnalis; assembly: GCA_036346205.1. Classification (NCBI taxonomy): domain Eukaryota; kingdom Metazoa; phylum Arthropoda; class Insecta; order Coleoptera; family Lampyridae; genus Vesta; species Vesta saturnalis. The sequence continues at coordinate 6,965,562 of JARFJB010001495.1, read as the reverse complement.
ATGTAACTGCACTCACATTCTTTACAATGATTCCCTCCTTCCATTGAGTATCTGAGTATGGGCCCAATCTTCCTACTAACACTTTTTCACCCACTGATAACAACGGTGGTGTGACGTAATCACCCTTAATATTAACTAACACTCTACCCCCCTCCTTAGGTTTAATCAGAGCGAGCAATGTTTTTGGTTTAGTCCGGAATATAAACTCATTCGGACTAATACCCGTAACAGAACTCGGCGTGTTTCTATTACTAAACAGGAAATTTACAATGCTTTGCTGAACCGTTAATGTGGAATTTTGCATAAACATTTTTTTAATTGATTGTTTCACTATCTGAACGTTACGTTCTGCAATCCCGTTTGACTGTGGGTGATAAGGTGGTGATTTTAGTACATTAATTCCATTTACATAACAAAACTTTGTAAAACTACTTGAATTAAAAGGCGGACCGTTATCACTCACAATCGTTTCTGGCAGTCCCATAACTGCAAACGTAATTTTCAATTTCTCTATAGTCTGTGTCACATCCATACCCTTTGACATACAATGGATATCAATCCATTTGGATTTTGTATCTACAATCAATAAAAATGTAACACCCCTTGTATAGAAAAAGTCTACATGAATTCTCTCAAAAACTCTTTCTGTTCCTGGCCATGACACTAAAATTTTTTCTGAGTTGTTTTTACTCATTTGACACATTTCACATGTACTTATTAATAATTCAAGGTCGTTTTGAAGACCCGGCCACCAGCACACTGACCGTAATAACATCTTTGATCTCACCATTCCAATGTGATCTTTGTGTATTAAATCTAGAATTTGACTCTGTAGTGCCTTGGGAATAATTACTCGAATACCTAACATCAGACATGATTTTTCAACCGACAACTCATTTCTTCTCATGAAGTAAGGTTTAAATTCTGGTTCAACCTTTTTAGGCCACCCGGTTTTCACAAAGTCTGCTACTTTTACTAAGACCGGGTCTTTTACTGTGACTAGCTATATCAACAAAAGTCAATGGTAATTCATCTGTTAAATTAATGAGTTAATGTTACTTTCTACATTTGTAGGTTCAGGTAAAGGTAATCGAGACAACATGTCTGCTTCATATAATTCACTGCCTTTTTTATATTGGATTTTATAATCATATGCCGATAAAATAATACTCCAACGAACTACTCTTTCCACGGACATAACACATATGTTACGGTTTGGATTAAAAATCATTTGCAAAGGCTGATGATCTGACACTAACGTGAATGACCGTCCATAAATATATTTATGAAATTTCTTCACCGAAAATATAATTGCTAATGCCTCCCTCTCCAATTGAGAATAATTTTGCTCAGCCTTGGATAATGTACCAGAAGCAAACTGAATAGGTTTATCTATCCCTTCAACCCTATGACATAGTACGCCACCGACCCCATATGAACTCGCGTCACAAGAAATTATAATTGGCTTTTGTGAGTCATAATGTACTAATATTTGATTTTTAGTTAACATTTCCTTACTTTTCTGAAAAGCCTTTAAGCAATACTCATTAAACTTGAAGGTAACGTCTTTTTCCAATAACCGGCATAAAGGTTTCAATTCAGTCGATAACATTGGTACAAACCGACTGTAATAATTAATTAAACCCAGATACGCCCTTAATTGCGTTAAATTCTGCGACTTAGGAGCTTTACTTATTGCCTTTAACTTCTCATCCGTCGGATGAATCCCCTCACAATCTATGCTGTGACCCAAATATTCAACTTGCGTTTTGAACCACTGACATTTTTGCAAATTAACCTTAACATTAAATTCCTCCAGTCTTGTTAACACGGTTTCGACCAACTGTTCCATTTCAGCTATTGTTTTACTGGAAATTAATATGTCCTCTAGATAACAATTTACATTCGGGAGTCCCCCAAATCTGATCCATTATATTTTGGAATATAGCAGGTGCTGACGCTATTCCGTATGTCAGCCTTGTATATTGGAACATGCCAATATGTGTATTAATTGTCAAGTATTTCTGAAAATAAGGATGTACTTGAGTTGTTGATACGCTCCTGATAGATCAAGCACTGTGAAATACTCCCCCCCCCCCGCCAAAGTCGCAAAGATATCCTCTGGCGTTGGCAAGGGATACTGGTACACATTCAAGACTTTGTTTACAGTTACCCGGAAATCCGTACAAATACGTACATCCCCGTTTTTCTTAGCCACTACAACAGTGGGTGAAGCCCATTCGCTATGTTTTACTGGTTCAATAATACCTATTTCCTTCAACTGCTTTAATTTCTTTTCAACCACCGGTTTTAAACTGAATATGGTTTCTTCACAACTGGTATTACATTTTCCTTCACACTGAATTTTACTTCAAAATGTTTAATCGAGTGACACAGATTTGAATCAAAAACACTACTAAATCTTGTCTTCAACCTACTTAAAAAATTACTTGTGTCTTCAATCTGATTTGCACAAAAATTACTTTTCCAGTTTGGGAACAAAACATCTAACCAGTTCCTACCCGAAAGAGGTGTAAATTCTTTTGCAGGTTCTATTACTGTTAAACTTAAATTATACACCTTATTACTAAAATTAACATCAACATTACAAGTACCTAACACCTTTACTTGTTGACCTGACACAACATTTAGTTTGAACCATGCTGGCTGTAATGGCATATTCAAATACTGCTTAAAATATACCTCTAACACAATTGATTTACAAGCCCCTGTATCAACTTAAAAATTTATCAATACCCCATTTACTAATAAGTTCATTCTATGAGGATGACTCGCAATAACTTGTACATTGTTCAAACTTAACAAATCATCATTAACCCCCTCATGCACATACCTTTGGTTTACTGTTTCTTGTTCACCTATCATACCCACACTCGAAGTTCCTTGACCTGTTCTGTTTAATGGGCAAAACTTCTTTGTGTGACCAGTCTTATGACACCTAAAACACTTCCATTTACTAGCTGGGCACTCTCCTGCATCATGACTTCGCCCACACTTGCAACACTGCATACTTTGTTTCATATTCGCTTTATGGCTACCAGCTCTACTGTTATAAATTGGCTTCTTGATATAATTCAGTGACCCACCATTACCTTCAGATAAAGCCTTAACCTGCTTTTCTGACAATTCTGCTGCTTGAGCTTCCTGACATGCCTTGGAAAATGTTAAATCATTTTGTGACAACTTCTTCTGAATACCTTCAGAACGAATTCCACACACAAACCTATCCCTTAGTGCTTTATCCAGAAATGTATTAAAATTACACGTACTTGCCAACTTTCTGATTTCGACGATGTACTCAGCAATCGACTGGTCCGGTTTTTGATTACATTTGTTGAAAACAAACCGTTCATGGATCTCGCACACTGTTGGTGAGTAATGCTTACTCAATAATTTTGTAACCTCTTCATATGAGCAGTCACTCGGCTTCTTCGGTGCTACCAAATTCTTTAGCGTGTTGTAAACCTGAGGTCCTGCCAATGTAACAAACATGGACACCTTTTTGTCCGATTCCACCACAATAATCGTGAATAAATGCTCTATTCTTTCGAGATAAGTCTCAAATTCGGTTATATTTTCATCAAACTTTTCTATACTTCCAATTAACGCTATACCTTTTTAACACTTTTTGTCTAAAAGGACAAGGAACAATTGCATGCAATTCTTAACAAGGTTATAACCTGCACCACACCAAAAAAAAAACTAATAATAATCCCATTTACGTCGCCAATTGTTGTGTTTGCCTATTTAGGGTAATAGTAAACACTGGTTCGAGATATTGGATTTTAATTAAGCACAAAATAAAAACCTACACATAGTACAGTATTGTTGTTTTTCTATCTAACCAACTTAATAATAATTAACATACTTTTTTCAAGGTCACGCACTGCTTGTTACCAGTGGCGTGTACATTAGTTTGGGACAATTTTTGCAATTTTCAAAATATTAGATAAATGTACAGTTGCAAAACAATAATCATGTAATGCAGGTAAAAGGTTTATTACAAACACATGAGATATTGCTCCACTTGCCGTGACATTAGACCAAATGACAATAGGAGTCATCACTTTAAATGACGCTGACGTTTTTCTATAATGTGTATCTAAGAAACCAAACGATGATCATCTAGAGTTCGGAAACAATGTGAAACTCATTATATACACATGAAATTTTATTTGTAATTTTACAAAAGAACACGGCATATACTATCTATCACTTTCTATGTTTTTTTGTGTGACTTGCTCTTATAAAATGGGTTTAACAAATTGTACATGAGTGTATCGTTTTACATCGTTATTATAAATGTATTATAACGTACTTTTATACTCTTTTATAAAACCCTTCTTGCTGTTAATAGGAAACTTTACATTATTGGTTTCTGAAGATATATGGTTTTGTAAGGGTATTACTTTATTTATTTTTTATACAATTATACAAGTTGTAACTTTCACTCATTTAATCACAAATGAAGCATAAATCCTAAATACAAAGCACTAACTACTAATCAAAATGTGTATCTTACCTTAGAATAAATATCTACTTCTAGAATAGTCTTCTTTATTATATATATTCAGTCCAGTTAGTTTTTCTTATTAGTATCTAAATCACGTTGTCTCTAATGCAAGTGACAGTTGGACAAACTGTAAAATTGTTTGATGTTAAAGGTAATATTATTTACATATTGTATATGAATATATTCTCAGTGTAAGGAATTGTTAGTGCTATTAACATACAAATGTTTGCCCCTTTCCCTTTCACACATTAGGAATAATCAAAAGATTCGGAGAATTGTAACAGCTAAATATATGGAATAGAAGAAAAACATATTTCTTCGCATAGTATTTTGATATTACTATATTATATGAAATTTAACAAAACAACATCCAAATTTATTTTAAACAATTTTTCAGTCTGTAAATAATTATGTAAATTATACAATTTGTCAATAATCTTCTTATTGCGTTACTTCATACACAATTAGTTCAAGTTTTGAGATTAAGTGTATTCGCTTTTAACTATAAGAAATGATTGGTGCTTTATAAAATACTTTACATACTCCAGATGTTTGCAGGTATAATTTGGACATTAATGTAGTGCTATAATTATAATTTTGGCCATTAAATAAAATTATTATAGTGTATTTAAACTGTAACAAATAACAATATGTTTGTACAAATGAGTAATTAATGAAACGGAACTAGAATGGGTGAAATTCCATTAGCATAATTAATGTTCGTTACTGTTTATGTTTCTACAAATAAAAGATTGTATCAATTTCCTTTCGACTTTTTTAGTATATAAACGAAGAGCAGTATTTGAAAAAGTATATCATCTACAGTTCACTGCTAAATACATACCTATCAACAAACGAAGAAAAATGAACACTTTGGTAAGTTAAAAAATATCAATATTTATATAAAATATTAAAATAAATATTTCTTTGGTAGATTGTATTCGCTCTTTTCTTGGCAACAGCTGCGGCTTTACCCATTGATTCAGTTCAAGTCCAACAAGATACTTCGGGTAACTACAATCTCAACTACCAAGTTCCAGGAATTTCCAGAGTTGAAAACCGTGATGCTTTTGGCAATGTAAATGGTGCATTCTCCTACTACGACGACCTTGGTATCCTCAGAACAAGACAGTTCACTTCTGGAGTTCATGGAGTACATGCCGTTGGAAACGATGTTCCTCAAGATACGCCTGAAGTAGCTCAAGCTAAAGCTGAACATCTTGCCATTCTTAATCATGCTTACTTAACTTCTCCACCATCACCCCATTTCTTTGATTTCTAGACGAAGGGTAGCCTTAACTGTGTATTTAATTTTCTAGAATTTTAAGAATAATTTATGTATCGTATATTGTATAAATTGATGTTTATATTAAACATTATGCCAATTTTTATTTATAAATAAACGTTTTATTAATCAAGTTTGTTGGTAAATATTTAACACACAGGCAGCAGCAAATGTATGGTTTCGAGTTTTTGTCAATTGGAACATGTTGAGTTATGTGGTTTGTGGAGTAACAAACATAAGGTTTGTAAAAGACTACTATTTTACCAACGTGTACGTAGCTATTTACTGTATATTCATTAGCTTCAACGGATTTTAACAATATCAATATGCAACAAATAAAACAGTAGGTGTGGCATGCAAATTCGAGTAAACTCAAAAATTCGTTCAGAAGTACGATCTAAAAATTACGTTTTTGCACGATTGATTACCAACTTTGAAGCAAATTTGTTGAAGATCATCAACATAGCAAAAGACAGAGGCGTTAATGGTGATTTGCTAAAAAGATTTAATAGCATTGCACAAAATTTAACAAGGGCAACTAATTTAAATGATTTTTTATTTAAATGTACAAATACAGCAATTGCGCGTGGTGAAAGTAAGTATAAAGGCGAAAACTATCTACAAGCAGATAGACCTGCAGGAAATCCGAAATGTGTATCCAAAAAGAGGAAAAGATGCCTTATTGAAAATGTGATGGCAAATAAACCAAACCACACATAACTGTGCAGGCGCAATCAATATTTATTTTATTATGAATATATTGAGAATAAAACGTTTATTTTAAAGCATTACTTTGTATATTAGCCTTAGCCCCACGTTTTAATACTTACCTTTTTTGTTTTATGTAAATTTACATTGAAAATTAAAACTTAATAAATAAAAATGAAAATTAGGGAACGGACGTAAGAAAAGGGCTAGGGACCTGAAATTAAGGTCATGAATTCGCATAGGATACGTAATTTAGCGGCCCGGTTTGATTCCACGTTTCCGGGACGAAACACGCAAGAAAAGGGCTAAGGATCGGAAATTAATTTGTGAATGATAAATGGATTACGCGTATATCTTTTGCATGTTTTTGTGAAATCAGCAATTCGGATAGGATACGAAAATTGACGTACCCTATCCGAACTGTTGATCCCGGTCATGAATTCGTATAGGATACGTAATTTAGCAACCGGGCAAAGGTAGCTAATTTTTTGTACAAGCCAAGAAAAACTGAAACACGCTTTATTTTTGGATAGGAAGGAAAACCATAGATCTAATGTCGATACCAAGTTCGACACGTTAATTTGTAGCAAGAGTACTGATATCCAAAGAAATTTAATCAACTTCTTTCTTTACTATCCAAGCATGGTAAAGATGCTTGGATATCTCATGTTCTTAGACCGTGGCACACAATACAATACAATACAGTTATATATAAAAACAAAAATTATTAAAGGGAAGTATGCTTTAAAAAACTGAAACACGCTTTATTTTTGGATAGGAAGGAAAACCGTAGATCTAATGTCGATACGAAGTTCGACACGTTAATTTGTAGCAAGAGTACTGACATCCAAAGAAATTTAATCAACTTCTTTTTTTACTATCCAAGCATGGTAAAGATGCTTGGATATCTCATGTTCTTAGACCGTGGCACACAATACAATACAATACAGTTATATATAAAAACAAAAATTATTAAAGGGAAGTATGCTTTAAAAAACAGTCTGCGAAATTTTCCTCTACCATGTTACATTTACTGATAATTTTTTTAGCGACGTAGTCACGAAATATTGGCATTGATACGTTTTCGATTTTTATTACAAATACATTTAATTAATCCAAGCTATACTTAGCAATGTTTTCATAACAAAATGAGCATTAGGACTACAACATAGCGGTTTTTTTTTACTTCACCTACGTTATTAACACTTTGACTACTGTATGCAACAAAAATTTTACTCAAGTGTGCAATACGGTTAAACTGGGTGCACCAAATTTGGCCACAATCAGATGATACGCTTAAGTTACTGTGCACCTCAGACGTTCACAGTTTGCGTAAGTTATGGCCCAGTTTGTGGGTAAAATTTGGCAAAAAAGTTTTGCGGTTGTATCATAGATGGCGTCTAAAAAAATGTAAATAAAAAGGGAAATTAAAATGTGCTGTAACCTAACACAATTAGATTAGGTAAACAAAGCTACTGTGATATGAAAATGTAAACTTTCACCATTAACACTCATAATAAAATACTTATCTTTTTGGGATTTTAATGTGTATTATTATCAATCTAAACGTTTCGATAACACTAAGTTATCTTCGTCAGTAGCAATGTATGTTCAAAATTGTTAAAGATGTAGTAAACAATTTTGTCAAATTTGAAAAATTCAAACATAAACATAAGGCTTATGTTTATGTTTGAATTTTTCAAATTTGACAAAATTGTTTACTACACCTTTAACAATTTTTAACAAACATTACTACTGACGAAGATAACTGTAAGTGTTACCGAAACGTTTAGATTGTATAATTTAAAGTACACCATTAAAAAATCCCAAAAAAGATAAGTATTTTATTAAAAGCTACTGTAATTTAAAAAAAAGTTGCATTGGCCGGGAACCGAACCCGCACCGAAGGCGTTGCAGACCACCATTGCCACTAGACCAAACCTGCTTCTGCCAGTTTGACACTGAAACTGCTATTTGAGTATATAAACACAGTATAAATATATAGCTAACACATACAGTAGCGACAAAGCTTGTCGGCGCCTTTGATCTTTGTGTGGCTAAAATCGGTGACCTTCAACAGATACAACCATTTTGAGGATAGTACAGGCGCGTAAATTCAAATTCAAAACCATATATTCACTATCAGCTGTTCATAGTAACATAACCTATAATTTGCGTATTGTTTCTTTTCGACTTTATTCTGATATATTATTAAAAGTAAAAACAGTTCTTATTATATAGTTAGTGCTTTAAGATGTCGCTTACTAATAAATCTTTAAAAAGTCAAACACAACTTATGTTGATGAATGTGCTGAAATATTTTGAAAATGAAAGTGAACGAGGTGGATGCAATGTACCATTAACATCGATAGTACAAGTACAGTATATCTACAATTTTAAATATGTGAATTTTCTAAAATTAATGTTATAATTAGCGAACTGCGGAGGCATGTGGTGTTTCAACTTACGCCGTTACTTCTACAAAGAAACGGATGGCAGAAGCATTAAAACAAGTTAAATCGGTTCCTATAAGCCCACAGAAAAAACGTACACGTCTTTGCAAAAGTATGTTGATGTAGATGATCACATAAAGGATATTGTCAGGAAAACAATCTATCAAATGCATTCTAAATGTAAGTATTGATAAACAAATTTTATGCACCTAATAATTATGCTGTTAATTTTTATTTCATTAATGCCAGTTATGATTGTTACTTTACAAAAACAATTAAAGGACAAAGACGTGTTTCAGTTTAGTATTAGCAGTTTAACAAAACTACTAAAATCTCTTTTAAAACAGAAGATGGTTGTAGAGATTTATTTGAACAAGACTACATTGCTGCGAGTTGAACAAAGTTTTTAAGAGAATATTTTAAAAATAAACAAGAGGCATTGTATGAACCAGTCTTCCTAGGCGAAACGTGGATTTTTGGAAGAGGTTCAGAAAAAAAAAGTTGGCACGATTCTAATAAACAAAGTATACGAAAAAAGCAATTAGGTGAAGGAAAAAGGTAGATAAATGAGTGTTAAATTATTATAATACTTACATAGAATATATTTTAGGTTTATTATTCTTAGTGCTGCTAATAAGGATGGTTTTATTTACGAAATGGTTTATTGAACAACTTGTTTCAACTAGGAATTGATTTGTGGCTTGTCTGACAAATGAAATAAACAAGACTAATACCTACTAAACATCAAATTTATTCCAATAAATATATATACATATATAATAAATACTTATCTTTTGGTGTTCTGATTTGTCAACTTCAAGACAGTTTAACAATATTTAATTTTTTAATGATCTAGTTATGTTTTACTAAAATTGTTTTTTATAGTTGGCTTATACGTTTTCCAAACTGTTATATTAATAGCAGGCTCATGTTAATGTTCTAATTTTTCAAATTTCAAAAAATTGTTTTTCAACGTCTTTAACAATTTTTAATATTACTACTGACGGAGATAACTGTAAGTGTTATCGAAACGTTTAGATTGATTGTGTAGCTTTAATATAAAAATTACACCATAAAAAGCTAAAAGATAAGTATTTATTATGTGTGAATATGGTGAAAGTTTACATTTTCATATATATACATATATATCTCCAAAATCATTTTTTGTACTGCGTAGTTGTAATTGATGAATGCTAATATGTTTTATCTTAGGTTTACCGTATTACCTAAAATAAATAACTATTATTTATTAGAAAGAATTGTTACTTTTCGATTTTTAAAAGTTGTATTTGCAAATTTTAAATAATAAAATAAGCGGACTCTGCAGTACAATTTTAAAAAATAATCGTACGGGAAGTCCGCACAAGGAAGTGAAAAAGCAATATTATGTAAACGATTATAAAATTGTAAAAGAACATTTTGCTCTTTTATGATACTTATATTTTCAAAGAACGCCTTCTCTAAGTTTTTAACATATTGGTAGAAACTGTTATGAGGCACTTTCAAACTGCCAAAAATAGATGTTTTGCTGTAACTTTTAAAATGACAAAACAGCATCGTAACATCTAGTTCGTTGTGGGATTTTGAAAATTGTTCACACTTCACAAGTGTGCTGTGCAAGACACTTTTTAATAAGATATCCACATATGTTTCTCATTGCATTTTCTTCGGTCACCGAATCACTATAAAAATCTAATGTGTTCACTTGTAGAACAAAACGTTCAGTTTTTTCAGTCATATCATGTGAAGTAACTTCATTTAATTTGGCTACATCAGAAGCAATACTTGAAAATTTGGATAACAGATCATCAAAATCCTCTTTACAATTTTCAGAACCTAAATGAGAAAATGTAGTATAAAACATCTTACGGAACCCATTATAAAATTGGATTGGTGTTACAGAAGATGCATTGCCATTTTGTTGTCGAATGCCTCCAAAATAATTTTCCAACGCGTCCTGATTAATGCGGCGAGTCAAAATGAATTTGAATCCTTTAGATTTTAGATCACACCAAAGGCCTATAATTGAGGTAATTGTAATTATCAGTCCTTCAATACATTTTATTCTCTTGGTAACGTCCTTGCCTAATTTATCTGTAACTTTAACGTTTTGCAAATAAACAATTGTTTCCTGTAAGAACTCTAATTGATATGCAAAGCCTTGAAATGGTTGATTAAATTGCTTATTGGTATTAAAAGAAGATGAATTAAGCAAATCAATTAAGTTGTCAAATCTTGAGATAACTATGGCAGTTTCAGCTGCAAGGGATGGCAAAGCATTTAAACTAATGTATGTATTTAATGCTGAGGCCACAGAGTTGCTTAAAACTTGTGTTGCGTATTTAACTTTCATCTTCTCAAAACAATTCGGGTTTATATGAGCATCAGTAAGCTTTGGAGCAAGTCGGCATTGCAAAACTTTATCAGCTTTATAAAAATTTCTGATATATTCCCAGCTTGTTCCACAGTTGTTATTCACAAATGAATACTTCATCATATTATTTCGAATTGACTTCATTAAATGAGGGGTGTCAAATATATAATGAACTTTTTCACCATCTACTTCAAAGTACGTTTTGCGTGTATTTTCATAATCCGTAATCAAAAGATTGAATAATGTTAAGCAATTTGAACCCTGATCACTAATAATTGCCACAACTGCAAGACTTATATGTTTTAATTTCTGAATACCCATAAGTATTATATCTTGCAATGTTTTTCCGTTTATGGCTGATTGTGAAAAAAAGAATGCAAGAGGTTGCTTCCATTTGTTGTAGATGCCCCTTATTAAAATAATAACACCACTGGAAGGAACTTCTCTTTCTTTTCCATATCCCACATCTTCAAAACCAATTATCTCATCTCTGCCGATGTGATAAAAAAGATTACTTTTGAGGCTAATTTCATCTATACATATTACACAATTTCTATCCAGATTGTCAAATGAAGCCACCTACAAAGTAATACAATGAAAAATTATACACATAAATAACAGCACCTCACTACTTTTAATTCTAGAAGTTCAAAAACCTCTTCTTGAAACCCAGGAGTAAACCTTAACATTGCAGTTATTCTCTGTAAAGTTCGTTTACATGGTAATTGAAAAAGTTTGCCCAGTATATTGTAAGACTTTGGGCCGGCGAAGTATAAAGACAACGCCATTTGTTTTACTTCTGATGTGTATTTCACTCTACCACTGCTGTGGGCTTTCGCTTGCAGTTTTACCAATTCTGCTGTTGCAGGAGGTAAAAACTTATCACACAACACTTGAAACTGTTGCAATGTTGCGCTATCAGTATTAAAAGACTCATGTTCCCATTTTCTTTCATTTAGTATTTTGCTGGCTTGTGTTGCTTTTATCTTCTTTTTTAATTTTATCTTTCGTGGACTATTTGATGACAATACAGAGGAGGTTTGTGTCGCAGTACTAGAATTTGGTGATACAAATTGAGAATTGCCAGATATTTTCTTTTCTACAAAGGGAAAAAAAAAAAGAATTATGAAGAAACACAGTTAGTAACAATTATTGTGAGAGTACCTAGTGAGACGTCATCAACGTTACTCGTTGCAGTAACTTTTAATTCATTGCAAATATTTGAACAGTCATCCTTGCTAGTACTTGCATGTAGTGGTTTCAGTTGCACATTTTCTAAAGTTTTAAATGTGAATACTGATAATGAAAATAACAAGTTACCTAGTATGACAATTTCATCCTTTTGTAAGTCAGATCTTGCAGGCACTCGTGGATAAGCTGTAGGCTGTAACCTATCTTTAAATCATTTAAAAAATCAGCATTTTGAAAAAGTGTGCTACAGACTGTATAATTCTTGTAAAGTTGTAGTGAACCCTTTGTTTCAAGTTCAACTTTACCACACGCTTTAACCCACAAACAGCATCTGAAAACATATGTTAAAACATTAAGTATTGTATATATCACACATTTTTACCTTTTCGTGTCTTTAGGAAATCGAAAAAAGCTGATTTTTCCAGCATTGCTGCTGTTGTTGCGACAGTCTTTAAAAGAACATGTAAATTCACCTCGCTTCGTACGATTCATTTTCAATACAAAACAGAAGCTGATGATGTATAAATTTTATTTATATGTTAATAAATCACCTCTTGAACAGTATACTCACTTGACAAGTCGGTTATTACAAATAGATACACGTTCTTATGATAAATCAAAAGAAATTAAAATCAGCTGATCGGTCTAAACACGTACTATCGCCATTTTGCTGGTAGTACAGAATGACGCAGGCGTAAACGTAATTATCCATTTTTATAATTTTTTATGTTTACGTTTTTTTTTGGTTTTTGGTAGGAAATTTGAAAAAAAATGCTTTTGATGAAAACCTAGGTTTTCCAATACTTTCTTTTCAAAAGGGAAAGGAAAAGAACCAATCGACTTCTATTTGATTTTCATCGAACATATTTTAGATCTAATTGTTGAGGAAACCAACAAATATGCAGAGAAAAAAATTATACTGGGTATCGCAAATGAAACCATTAAAAAAACTCGCTTTTAGTTTATTAGAAGGACACTGAGATACACGAAATCGTAACTTTTATTGGAATGATGTTGTGGATGGGTTTGGACAAAAAGCCAACACTAAAGGACTATTTTTCAAAAAATATTTTATACACTAACAATATCGGGTTTGTCGGAATGTGCAGGTTGTTCGCTAGCCAACAACCTCTCGCGAGCCATATTGTGATGAGCCTTATTCAACCATTGTTAGACAAGGGGCGAGTACTATATACTGACAACTTTTATATTAGAGCCGGATTGGCCCACGAGCTTTTGGAAAGAAAAACTCATTTGATCGGTATTCTGCGTAGACACAGAAAACATAATCGAAAACCAGTGACAGAAGCAAATTTACAAAAAGGAGAATTGATTAGTCGTGAAAGTAGTACTCATGTTATAGTGGGTAAATGGAAAGATAAGTGTGATGTGAAATAAAATTATCTGCGATAAAACAATACAACAACATAAAATCGTTTATTGACGTATCTGATCCGAAAGCAGCTTATTCCTCTTTAGTTCATCGCGGCATCAAATGGTATCGAAAAGTAGCCATTGAACTAATCATAAACACAGCAATAGTGAATGTCCATATAGTATATGGAACTGTCACGGGGAAAAACATAGGGATTACACAGTTTTGGGAAAAAGTCGCGTTAAACATTTTTGAGGAACGACATTAACAACCTCAAGAAGGTGAGGGAGACCTAGAGAGTCAAAAGCATCATTACATTGTAGACAGAGAGTCCAGAGGACGATGTACTAATATTCCTACAGAAACAACAGTGCGAAGAACGGCCGTGCCTTTCCCATGAAGGAAATTCCTCGCGCTAAATCATTTTGCTGCGCTTGCGCTTTTCAGTATTTATGTTTGAAATGTTTTTTATTACACATAATTGTTCGGTCAAGAAATAAAGGTTTGTCCATATACGGTACGCACAATTTAGTTTAGCAAGAAAAGGAAAATATTTCCACAGACTGTGTGTACCAATTTTGGACTCGCTTTAATATAGCTTAATGTTAGGAAAATAACTTTCTTTGGACACTTAATGTATAACATATGACATATAAATAAAACTTTTTCAAAAAAATTGTTGCAGTTCCTTGTTACATTTTACTTTTGTTACAAAAGTGTTAAAGTATGCCAATAAAACGTTTTGAGAACCTTTACGCATTAAACTTCACTTTCAAATGTTTGATCCCAGTTCGTATACAGAACAACTTATCCAAATTGAACTCGTCGAGGAGTTATTATTAGTGCGATATTTCCTTTCAATTCCTGTTAATTATGTTAACATACGGAAATTGAAGTAGCCATTCCGCCGTGAGGGAATTCACTAATCGTATATTTACAGTAATCGTAGAAATACATAAAAATGATCATCATACTATCTACTTCAACATGTTCGAAATATGAAATGTAAAGCAACAAATTTTGGAAAAAAATGGTTTGGAGAATACAGGAAACTCATTCCTTTACACTTAGCCTATACCCGTTTTATATTTTTGACAAACAACGAGTAACGAGTAATTAATGAAAGAGAAAACGTGAATGTGTGAACCTCATTGTTCATAATTAGTACGTGTAATTGTTATCGTATTTGTTTTATAATAAAAGATTTTATCAATAAATTTTCAACTGTTGTTAGGTATATAAATACAAACGATTATTTTGAAAATCACATTACAACCAGTTGCGTACTCTATACATACTACTTCCCAAATGAAAATGAACGCTTTGGTAAGTCAACAATCGGATATTCGTATCTACGAATAATACCTACTACAATATAATTTTTTTCGCAGATTCTATTTTCTTTACTTTTGGCAACAGCAGCAGCTTTACCCATTGATTCAGTTCAAGTCCAACAAGACACGTTGGGTAATTACAATCTCCATTACCAAGTTCCAGGAATTTCCAGAGTTGAAAACCGTGATGCTTTTGGTAATGTAAATGGCGCGTTCTCCTACTACGATGATCTTGGTATCCTCAGAACAAGACAGTTCACTTCTGGAGTTCATGGAGTACATGCCGTTGGAAACGATATTCCCCAAGATACACCTGAAGTAGCACAAGCTAAAGCTGAACATCTTGCCATTCTAGATCATGCATATTTAACTTCTCCACCATCCCCTCATTTCTTTGATTTCTAAAGAATTTAAGGAGTTAATTGTATTTATTTTTCTAGAGTTACTAGAGAAGAAAATGCTCAGATAGCTCTTGAAATAGTGATATGATCTACTTTGTTTTTTTCCCGTTTAAAGTAGCGCATTGTATACATAGTGCAATGACATGTTGAATTTAATCATTCACTCCACCAGCTCTCACCTTATCGGCATGCTATGATAAATTAAATTATTATTCTATTTAGTTTATTTCTGTATACTGTTTCCTTTATTAATAACCTTGCAATAAACATATATTAAATGAATGACGTTGTTTTCCTTCTTTATAGCAAATTTGTCTTAAAATAAACAATCGTATAATACGTATATTCATGAAAATGACTAGAAGTGAATTATTAAAACATTTCCTCAAGACGGCTGTAAAAGATTTTCAACATTGATCAATAACCACAATTATTTGCGTAAAATACCAGAAATTTCCTGGTATGTCTATGATTTCAATTTTCAAACAATGTCTTATACATTAGGCATAATGGCATTTTGGTAATGTTTGCACAATTCAAAGGTCGTTTCACATACAATTGACCAAGTGTAGGTTAAACTAAATAAACATATACACACGATTTTAATTTTGTGTTTTTGTTTTGTTGATCGTCTTGCAAAATAAATATTTCCCTTTAAGTGATAAAATGAAATTTGTTTTTGAAATGAATCTTCTTTGAATAACTTTGGTGCCAGTTACAATGCTCAGATCTGAACATTTACAATGCACGTCTCCAACAATAAGATTCGTTCCGTCAAGTAATCCCTGTATAGAACTTACCTTTCCACGTAACATAACTATTCACTACAAGGTTATGTAATGGCCAAGTACAAAGCTCCGAACAAATCAATGTCTAAGTTATTCAAAGCTTAATAAAATCTCGTAACATACGTTATCGTAAACTGATGGATCATACCATGTATACTCATAAAATCAGAGCAATGAGACGTTATCTAGACACTTTCAAATTTACTCTCATATACGCATAAACTAATATTTAGAACTGTCATAAAAATCTGAAATAAATAAATATCACCACTAATTAAAATTCACCATAATAACACTGACGCCTTTATATATCAGTAATTGTTCACTACTCAACAGATACCTAAAATTATCCTTACATATAATTCCTGAAGTCCTTTATCAGATGTAATATCCTATCCACTGGACATGATTTTCTTTAATTAATCCAAGTATGCACGTAAGTCACGCTGGTCGTCACACAACAATCTTTAACTTACGTCCATTTAACATGTATCAAAATTAGGCAATGTGATTTACTGAATACCGTCTAAAATATTTATCACAGAATAATTTAATTGCGCATGATGACTAAATTCTTAATTGTTTATAAACGGTCGATTAAGTGCTGTTATTAAACGCACATGTATTTACCTCAGTATTACTAATGTCCAATGCTGTGTAATTTACAATACTTAACACCTTTAGTTATATAAAGGATCACTTTACGGGTTTCTTTTCGAACGCGGGGCTGTCATACATAATACTTTCTTATTCCAATGATTGCTGTTTATTACAAATCTGTTTAAACATTTCTTAAATTTTGTAAAATTGTAATAACAATTTTCGACTAACAACCATTTTATTTGTAAACGTTTGAAATAATTCATCCCCAAAATAGGTTTTTGTAGTAAACTGACATATACTTCGGCACTATTTATTTAGAAATAATTTAGCACAGGTCGTTACACTTTTTCAAAATACTCGCGACCGCCCGAGTGTCTGTCTTCTACCTTGTACATATCCCGGCATTCATTTCGCAAAGCGTCATATTTATCCCGCTAAAACCAAACCAGATTATCCCAGAGGTGTTTTCTATCGCGCGTCTTTTCCGCGCATAAAGTGTGAAATGGCCCCAACCAAACGCTTGAGACATAACATGTACGCCATTTTGAAACTTTCACAAAAATTGTAATGATCCTTCGAAACATTCAAATTTCGCTTCCATACTCACTTTACACGACATTCAAGTCTGGGTTCAACTCTTTGAAAAAGTTTCACATATTCCGCAAAATTCAGTTAATTGCGACACCACTCACAGATTCACGCTCCATCCATCTACAGCAATTTTAAACTCTACATTCCTTAAAATATAGTAGTATTCTATCTTAATAGTTCAATAAATATAATCCCCTTAGATTATTTTCAGTACCCAGTTTGGCGTGAATAATATTTCAGATCGTTGTATTAATTTCTAGTTTATTTTTAGTGCGGTTTATGAATATTGGAGTTCTAGATTTTTTAAACCTTTGTTTTTTTATTGGAATTTTAAAAACGCTTGTAATTCCAAATTTGTATCGTGTTTGGTAAAATTTTTCATTACAGCGACTCTTTTGCGATCCCTCAGATTTCATCTAAATTTTCTGTTTCGGTTTTTTTGTTTCTATAGTATTGTTTATCTCATATTGGCTGCTCAATTTTTAAGTAAAACTCAAGTTGTTCAGTCGCTCACTGAACAAAACAGTGATCCTAACCGTTATGTAAATATCGGTATGTGTGCTTTTTCCGTAAACAATATGATCACATATACCGGGAATCTTCCTTGTAAGCATGTAGAAATGTAAGCATGCCATTGTTTTCTCTATTGTAACATAAAGAAAAAGATTATCTTGAGTGGGATTTGAACCTACGATATGTACTTTTCTAGAGTACCGCTCTACCAACAGGGCTATAGAGATACAAGCCCCCACTGGTGAAAGTATTGTCTTTGACTAGGTAGGATAGGAGTAATTTCTATATATAATGAGATCACAGTCGACTTTTTTTATACTAACGGAATGTAAGTCCGCAATTCGTAAGGTTTCAAATATGTCATAGCAACGTGAATGATATTGAAATTTTAATTACTAATAGTAAACAATAAGAGTTATTAGTTACTCTCTAATCTACATATACATATATACGTATAGAAGGTTGGCAAACAACTTTTTTTTACTAATGCTAAATCATTTTATAACTTTTGGTAAGGTTTCGCCAAGACCGGCCATGATGTGTACCTGAGTGCATCGTGAGCGCGCGCGTGTGTATGTTAGTATCTACCATAACTCCAGAACAACACAAATGTACCTAAAATTTCGTATTTAAGCTTGTTTTTATTTCTTCTGGGACATATTAGATTTTGGTTTGGCGGAATCGGTTTTGGTTTTATCAAATATTTCTGAAACGACTGTACATTTCAAAGATATAAAAACATCAACGTATAGGCAGGCATTAAAGAAGTCGACTAATTATGTTATATGCAATTTTTAGATACAAGGCATAATTTAGCGGAAAAAAAACTCCGAACGTAGAATTTGAGTGTTAGTTAATATTTTTTCTATATCTGAATAACGATCAATTATATAAGAAGATTTTTAAAGATTTTTTAAAGAAAATTTAACTTTACACAACTATTCTTCATAAAGTTTCTTATTATAAAGCAAACTAAGTCGAAAAGTTAATTCAATAGGGTTGGCAATGATTAACCTACAACTTATCGTTATTTTATCATCATCTTCATCACACACACGCACCCACGCACGCACGCACACACGCACACCCGCATTCACGCATGCAAGCCCTTACGTATGCAAGCACACACGCGCACCCTCACAACCGCACACCCACACACATCCATACACACACACACAAACACACCCACACACCCACACACCTACACACCCACACACCCACACACCCACACACCCACACACACACCCACACACCCACATACTCACACACCCACACACCTACACACTCACACACCCACATACCCACACACCCACACACACACCCACACACCCACACACCCACACACCCACACATCCACACACAAAGACACACGTAAACGAGCACGCACACGCACACATACACGTACACGTACACGCTCACGAACGCACATGCACACGCACGCGCACGCGCACGCGCGCACGCACACGCACACGCACACGCACACGCACACGCACACGCACACGCACACGCACACGCACACGCACACGCACACGCACACGCACACGCACATGCACACGCACACTCACACCACACGCACACGCACACGCACACGACACACACACACGCACACGCACACGCACACGCACACGCACACGCACACGCACACGCACAAGCTCACGTACACGCACACTCATACGCATGCGCACACGCGCACGTACACGCCCACATGCACACACACACACACACACACACACACACACACACACACACACACACGCCCACATGCACACACACACACACACACGACGTCACGTCCGATCTTGGTGAAACCTTGCCAAACGTTCTAGAATCAGCTGATAGGTCAATTTATCATTCGTTTATATATATATATATATATATATATATATATATATATATATATATATATATATATATATATATATATATATAGGTTGGAAGGTATAAATAAATTATTAAAATTAGTAAAGTACCAAAATCTAGACCTTAAACATGTTTTTACATTGTTGCCTACTTTAGTTAGAAATGTTTTAAAAGAGGGGATGCACAATTATACTAAAAAAATTATTTTGAAATTATTTGATTCAAATATTTTTGTTTGGGCCGTGACTCGGGTTCGTAAATAAATCCTTTCTAGATATACATATTGTTCCACTACGAACTGATAATATCGATTTACAAAAAAGTGGAAGTTTTAAACTACCGCAAATTTGTTAGCGTGCTACTGTCGATGGGTGTTAGTCGGACAACATATTTTCAAAATGTTGGCACTTCCCATTATACTGAAGATTAGGTCTAATTCACTTAATTTTCATGGAATACCATGTTCTTTATCAAATATTTAAATTCTAGAGAGAAAAATAAAAACACTTTCTATAACTATCTAACTTCAACAGTTTTACAATTATTTAAAAATTAGACCATACCATACATGACATTTTTTAGTAAATGATTACTTTTTTAATGCATTTGGGATAGTAAGTAAGGGAAACCGGAACGTAAGGGATACTAAATAAATTTTGATTTTTGTTTACAGGGTGTTCGAAGAAGTGATTCTACAATCAAACACTCGTAAAAAAAGAAGGACATTTTGTTAGAACCCAGTTATCTACAATGGATAGCGCTCTAAATATATCAAATAAAAGTAATTTCATTCTGCAAAACTTCAAAACGGATGGCTTGTGACACCGCCTGTTGTCACGACTATTTGGAAAAATTCCTACCGTGATTTTCTTTTCAGTTTTTGGGTTTTAATTGATTATCATTCTCTGAAATATCTTTACAACCATATATAACACTAAGAATAAAAAAAAATTTTGCGTTTGAAAAGCTATTGTAAGACATGATATAGCCGGAAAGAGCTGCGTTGGACCTTGAAAAAAAAAACGACAGGCCAGAAGTTTGGGAAAAAGTAAGTTAGAAGACTCATACGAGGATAAGAAGAACCAGGACAACCCTTTCTACAGTTGTGGGCATTACTAGTATAACTGTTCTTGCAAGTATGCTTACTTTTCCTTCAGCTCTCACCGTTTTCTTCGTTTTTTGAAAATTTGCTTTTTGATAATTTTGATGTAAGCTGTAGCCAATACTAATAAAGATATCATTATGAAATTTTGTTTGTACATTTTTGACAACAATTTCTAGTTCCGTACAAAAGGGTTTTACAAAATTTACATTCCAGGGTGAGAAAAGAATTTGTAATAATTATTTTTTCATTAAAATTGTAAGTACCTTTTAAACAAAATTTTAAACTATATTATTTTTATTTTAATTTAAAAACCCTCCGTACGGAACTAGACAAAGAGCCAACTTTCAAAATAAAAAAAAATTGAAGGGTTACCTCCTATAGTTTCTGAGATATGTATAAAGTTGACATTGAGTTTATATGCGGGCCAGACTGCCCTTAAAATGCAATTGAAAATTCCGAGGCATCTTAGTTATACATACGAAAATCTATTTGTTATTGACAGAGAGTGTAACAAAGTTGTAAGACTAAAATATGCCATGTATTGTAAAATGAAACCAAACACAATATAAAAATGTTTAAATTTTTCTGTCTATAATTCAAATCTTAATTTAATTGTATCGTGTAGTATTTATATTTTGCAAGTTGATGTTGACTACCCGTATAACCAGAGGTGCCAGCATTTTGAAAAAGTTTTAGCTGGATGGCCTACTTAGACTTATATTACTATAATATCGTTTTTTCAGAATTTTAAACCATCTACGGTATACACATTTACAATTTCTTTGGAAAATTTACGTGTTTAAATCAAATTTTACGCAACTTACGGAGTGGGAATAATCACTGTTTTAATTTTTAATTTTTAGGCGATAAAATACATAAAAATAGTACAAAAAATATGTGGTGCACCCCTAAGTTTCTTTCTTTCACGTATTATTTACGTCTTAGACGTCTTAGAGATTTAGAATATATATTCATTTAAGGTATAACACAAAAAACTTTTTCTCCAATTGTTCCGTAATGTGGGAATTTACCATTAGGGTAATTCGCTGACATACATAAAGAAAAACATTAATCAAATTATGTATATAAATTATGTACTATCTCTTTGGTTAACCTCTAGGGGCGCTAAGTGTCCCATTTTCACTCTTGGGCGAAAAATCGCTTCACCGCCCGGATATAACAACAGGTTTTTCACTTTTTTTTATTCATTTATAATTATTTTACACTAATATTTCTTTAAGTTGACAAGTGCTTTTCCTCTAAGCGACTAGATACGAAAAAATCCCATTACATTTTGATTTTGTACCATAATAGGTATATTATAATATTTAATCTCAATGTGATAGTTTTGTCAGTGTGCGATTTTCGGGCGCAATTAGTAATTATGGTTCTCCGGCGCTGTTCACAATTAGACGCCGGGGCCAGAATTACGCATACAAAACAAATAATCCTTAAAAAATAGTTTGATTCATACAAAAAACTCATTTATTTAAAATCATTTAATATTCGTTTTATAAAGTTTTGGCAAACAACGAATAATTGAATAAGTAATTAATGAAAGAGAAAACGTGAATGTTTGAAGTTCATTGTCCATATTAGTAGGTACTACCGTGATCGTATTTGTTTTATAATTATTGATTCTATCAATAACCTTTCAACTTTCTTTAGGTATATAAACAGTCGTTTATTTTGAAAATCGTACCACAAACAGTTCTTACTCCATACATACCAATCATCAAAGAAACAAAAGAATGAACACCTTTGTAAGTCTACAAATACTCGTATAAACGTAAAATATAAACGTATAATTTTTTTACAGATTATATTCGCTTTATTCTTGGCAACAGCTGCAGCTCTGCCCATTGATTCAGTTCAAGTCCAACAAGACACATTGGGTAATTACAACCTCAACTATCAAGTTCCAGGAATTTCCAGAGTAGAAAACCGCGACGCTTTTGGTAACGTAAATGGTGCATTCTCCTACTACGACGATCTTGGTATCCTCAGAACAAGGCAATTCACTTCTGGAGTTCATGGAGTACATGCTGTTGGTAACGACATTCCTCAAGATACACCTGAGGTAGCTCACGCCAAAGCTGAACATCTTGCCGTTCTTCATCAAGCATATTTAACTTCCCCACCATCCCCTCACTTCTTTGATTTTTAAATAATTTAATGTATTTATTTTTTTAGTTTTAACCACACCACAGAACAAAATGTTCAGATAGCTCGTCAAATAGTGATAAGGCCTGCTTTAAGTTTGTTACTAGTCACTCCATCAGCTCTCATCTAATAGGCATTATATGATAAATCATAGATATTTTAAATCTGTTTATTGTTGTATACTGTTTTCGTGTTCCTCTTAAAACAAAATTAACAAATAATATCCCAATTCATGGTTACCATTGTAATAACTGAAGAAACAGTTATCAACAAAATGATACATAATTAAGGGTTATTAAAATAATTAACAAGTTCTAAAAATAGTCTCGGCTGTAGAAAGGTTTATCACGATTGCTAATAAGCATAACTGTTTACAAAATTCCAGAAATTTACTGATACGTTTAATTTTTTAGGCACATGAGGAACCTTCTTTTGGTATTATTTGCGCATTCAAAAGGTCGTTCCACGTATAATTGATTGACAAACTAGAGGTTGATGTAAATACACGTTTTAAGGTTTGCGTTTGAGTTTTGTTGATCGTTATACAAAATGCTAAAGGAAGAGGGAATATTTTAAGTCAGGAAATACAATCTATTCTGGGAATGGATATTCTGCATTCACTATAGAGCCAGTAATAATTTGCAGATCTGAAGAATTATTATACATATTTTAAGGAATGTGTTTTTAGATGAAAGAAATGCTTTTCGAAACATTTTTGAACAGTCTTGAGACATTATCTACAGACCAACGAATTCAATTCAAAGCCTAAGATTTGACTCTACTATGTTAAATGACCTGATAAGTTTTGGGAATACGTTTTGTTGCATTAAGCAGTCCCTGCATAGTACTTAGCTTTCCACGTAACATGACAATCACTCACGACAAGGTTATTTGGTGGTCAAATATAAAGCTCCAGAGCATTCAAAAACCATAATAAATCTAAGTTTTGTGGAGACTTAGTTTCGAAACATTAGTTGATTGTTGGTCGATTGATAGCTTTGCACTTTTATTTAAATGCGTTTAATTAAATATGGATTATGCAGGGTTTCCATTTAGTACTCCGTTTTCTGCGATGGTGTTATGTCAAATCTGCCACAACATGAGTTAGAGTACTTTAAGAAATTATTTTGAAATCTACAAGGTGGCCTATAAAAGCGTGGCAACAAATTGTTACATTTTTTAAATGACACACGCTGTATATTACTGCATTCCTCTATAAATATACTTTACATTGATATTAAGTTTAGTGACTTATTAATCAGAGTTTTGAGATTAGAGACAAAAAAACGGTATTTTCAAAGAAATAATGCTCACCGTAATAGCGGAATTTTTACAAAATGACAAATTATTGGAATATGCGCTTTTAGTACAGCGTTTAGTAAAGAATAACGTATTTAAATTTTAACTTAAAAATTCAATACCTTACAGGGTGTTCCATAATTTAAACCGAATTGCTATATTCTCAAACAAGCATAACCCAAGATGACATAAAGTTTGTGTATCATAAAATTAACCGCAAGTGGGTTATTTTAGAAATTGTCTAATAATTTGTACGAACTCTTCTTAAAACAATGTAATTTTTACTGATTAAGTAGGCTGTGAACAATTAATATTTGAAGAGAAAAAGTTATTTAATTAAATTCTTAAAAAAAAAATACAAAAAATAAAATTTTTTAGGAAAACATTCTTTACCTCACCTGAAAACTAAAGTGAGACGGAGCTGTATCGAGTTGTAGCCACATAGCTTTTTTTATACGTTTCGGGTGTCGAACTAAACGTGGCAGAGCTTGGCGGAGAAATTTCAAAAATACAGTCCCTGTCAAACTGCCACTAACGCAATCATCTATTACTCCACCCCATACATTCAAGGTCCATTTATGTTGATAGTTTGCAACATAAACAATTTTCGGATCTTGGGTGTCGTAATATGAAAATTATAACGATCCACAAAGCCACTTCTATGGAATGTAGATTCGTCCGTAAATAATACGTGTTTAAAAAAAATCACGATTTTCTCAAATTTTATTTTCAGGCCATTGGCAGAAAATCAGTCTCCTTAGAAAATAATCTTCAACCAATTCTTGATGTAGTTGGACGTATTTTAATAGTTAAGCTTTTACTAATTTCTCTAACACTGCAGATTTTCTACTGCCAATAAGGTAACCACAAGCTGATTTTCTTCGTCTAGAACTCTTTTGCTTCTGGCCTCTTTTCGTACAAACTTTTTTTCAGATTTTCAAGGGACCTTTTATCGAGTAGCTTTTTATTTGGAAACTTTTGAGCGTATAAACCGATTGCACGAAGGCAATTTCCAACACTTTTGCTAATACATCATAGATGTTAATTCTTGTAAAGAGTAATCATTGAAACAAATTAACTTACTACGATGACAATTAAAAAATATTAATTGAGTACCAGACAATAGTACAAATGAGTACAAATGTAACAAACGTCCACAATGTTCATAACCACCTACTTTGATTAAAGTCATTACATAAATTTTGATATCTTTTATATTATAATAAATGGAATGTATGATAAAATTACTATAGGATAGTATGCTTAATATGATGAAATTCATAACAAAAACGTGGTTACTAAATGGTACTAAATATAAATTTGCATTGTTTTAACACGAGTTCCTACAAATTTTTTGGCAAAACTCACTTGCAGTTAATTTTATGATAACACAAATCTTATATCATTTTGATAGAGTTTTAATCCGAATCGACTTCCGACAAAAAATGGGTCATTCCATTTAAAAAGTTTAGTTACGATTGTTTGAAAATATAATTCGACTTAAATTATGCAACACCCTGTATGGTATTGATTTTTTTAAGTAAAATTTTAATACATCATTCTTTGTTATAGGCTGTACTAAAACTGCTTATTGCAAAAATTTGTCATTTTGTAAAAACCCCACTATTCAAGGAGCGCCATTTTTTGAAAATACCGTTTTTTACTCTAACCTCAAAATCCTTATGAATAAATCAATTAACCTAATATCAATGTAAAGTAAATTTATAGAGGAATCCAAACATGTAATAATATATAGAGTGTGTCTTTTAAAAATCTTACAATCTTACAGATTTAACATAACACCACTAAAGAGGAACGTAATACTAAATGGTTACCTTGTATATAAGGATGTATTCATTAATAACTGCGTTTAGTGCCACAATGTAAAGACCTTTTGACTACATTTATATGTCATTAAATCATGCCAATAAAACGTTTTCGCAACTATCGATTTACGAAGGAGTGTAGGTTTTAAATTTATGAAAATATGTTGAAATACTAACGTTGATGGAGGCTATTTGGGTAACATATTTTTGTTGGCGCTTCCTGTTGTACAAAAATGGATACTAACTGGCTTAATTTAAATGAAACACCCACGGTGTATAATAAGTTAGGTAGACCGACGTACTCTATCCAAATTGCATTTAACAAAAGTAACCATTTACTAAAAAAATCACTGTAATGTAAGGTCTGCAAATGCTATTTTTTACAAACGATTTTAAATAATTTAAAATCTGTTGCAGTTAGACATGTTGTACAAAATATTTTTATTTCTCTCTCTAGAATTGAAATATCCAATATTATGGTGTTTCCACGGTGTATAATAAGTTAGGTGGACCGACTGGCGTTCAGCGAGTGCACCGCGAATCTCGCTTGTGCCTTAGACATGGACAGACAACCCGCTTGGTTTACTGGACGGAAAGTATCGATGTTTAAGTTTATTTACTTAAACAATGGTATTAATATTTAATGTAGAAGTGCGACGGAGAGGTAGCAACAAGACGGACAACCAGCTTAGCGCGAAATTAACGGAAATGCATTTTGCTTAATCGGCGTGATACATTTTTATCAAGTAATTAAGGGTTTAATTCTAAACAAGAAGGGTAAAATAGTGTAAATTGTTGATAAGTGTGTAAGTACGCCTTATACACACGTATTTATTTATTATACCGAGGTCTAAATTTTAGCTGGATAGCAATAACAATTTACTAACAAAAATAAAGTTAGCTCATTTATTTTTATTATTGATGTTAAGTATTTTTGTTAACAGAGTCTTTTCAATTTAATATTTATACATATATTGTTTAAAACTAAATGCAATAAAATAAATAATTTTTTTGAAAGTGCTAATTTTTGTACCTCACTCGTGGACCAATTTCACGCAGCGAAGCTAGAGTAAGTGTTTCTTTTAAATTAAGCCAGTTAGTAGTATACATTTTTTGTACAACAGGAAGCGCCAACAAGAAATATGTTACCCGAATAGCCTCCATCAATGTTAGTATTTCAACAAATTTTCATACGTCCTTATATACAGGGTAACCATTTAGTATTACGTTCTTCTTTAGTGGTGTTATGTTAAATCTGTAAGATTTTAAGATTTTTTAAATGGCACACTCTCATACATACATACATTTTTGGATTCCTCTATAAATTTACTTTACGTTGATATTAGGTTAATTGATTTATTGCAATAAGCAGCTTTAGTACAGCCTATAATAAAGAATGAGTAAAATTTTACTTAAAAAAATATCAATACCATACAGGGTGTTGCATAATTTAAGCCGAATTATATTTTCAAACAAACGTAACTAAACTTTTTTAAATGGAATGACCCATTTTTTGTCGGAAGTCGATTCGGATTAAAACTCTATCAAAATGATATAAGGTGTGTGTTATCATAAAATTAACTGCAAGTGAGTTTTGTCAAAAAATGTGTAAGAACTCGTGTTAAAACAATGCAAATTTATATTTGGTACCATTTAGTAACCACGTTTTTATTATGAATTTCATCATATTAGGCATACTATCCTATAGTAATTTTATCATACATTCCATTTATTGTAATATAAATGATATCAAAATTTATGTAATGACTTTAATCAAAGTAGGTGGTTATGAACATTATTGACGTTTGTTATATTTGTACTCATTTGTAATATTGTCTTGTACTCAATTAATATTTTGTAATTATCCTCGTTGTAAGTTAATTTGTTTCAATGATGAATTGCCCTTTACAAGAATTAACATCTATGATGTATTAGTAAAAGTGGTGGAAATTGCCTTCGTGCAATCCGTTTATACGCTCAAAAGTTTCCAAATAAAAAGCTACTCGATAAAAGGTCCCTTGAAAATCTGAAAAAAGGTTTGTACGAAAAGAGGCCAGAAGCAAAAGAGTTCTAGACGAAGAAAATCAGCTTGTGGTTACCTTATTGGCAGTAGAAAATCTATAGTGTTAGAGAAATTAGTAAAAGCTTAACTATTAAAATACGTCCAGCTGCATCAAGAATTGGTTGAAGATTATTTTCTAAAGAGACTGATTTTCTGCCAATGGCCTGAAAATAAAATTTGAGAAAATCGTGATTTTTTTCAAACACGTATTATTTACGGACGAATCTACATTCCATAGAAGTGGCTTTGTGGATCGTTATAATTTTCATATTACGACACCCAAGATCCGAAAATTGTTTATGTTGCAAACTATCAACATAAATGGACCTTGAATGTATGGGGTGTAATAATAGATGATTACGTTACTGGCAGTTTGACAGGGCCTGTATTTTTGAAATTTCTCCGCCAAGCTCTACCACGTTTAGTTCGACACCCGAAACGTATAAAAAGAGCTATGTGGCTACAACTCGATGCAGCTCCGTCTCACTTTTGTTTTCTTTCAGGTTGGGCAACACCTTAAAGAATTATTATAAGTTTTTGTTATGAACGAATAAGTTCAAAAGTAAATATGTAATAAGTAATTTGATTGTAATCTCATTATATTTAGAATTTACATCAGTTCTACATACATAAAGACAAAATTTACATCGATTGGGGCTTGAACCTTGGTGGCGCAGTTGGTAGCGCGGTACTCTAGCAAAGTACAGGTCGTAGGTTCAAATCCTACTCGAGGTAAACTTTTTATTTATGTATTTAATAAAATTAATAATAATTTTTAATTACCTTAAAGAATGTTTTCCTAAAAAATTGAATTTTTTGTGTTTTTTTTTTTTGAGAATTTAATTAAGTAACTTTTTCTCTTCAAATATTAACTATTCACAGCCTACTTAATCAGTAAAAATTGCATTGTTTTAAGACGAGTTCGTACAAATTATTAGACAATTTCTAAAATAACTCACTTGCGGTTAATTTTATGATACACAAACTTTATGACATCTTGGGTTATGCTTGTTTGAGACTATAGCAATTCGGTTTAAATTATGGAACACCCAGTAAGGTATTGGATTTTTAAGTTAAAATTTAAATACGTTAGTCTTTACTAAAGGCTGTACTAAAAGCGCATATTCCAATAATTTGTCATTTTGAAAAAATGCCGCTATTATGGTGAGAGTTATTTCTTTGAAAATACCGTTTTTTTGTGTCTAATCTCAAAACACTGATTAATAAGTCACTAAACTTAATATCAATGTAAAGAATATTTATAGGGGAATGCAGTAATATACAGCGTGTGTCATATAAAAAATCTTACAATTTTTTGCCACGCTTTTTTAGGCCACCTTGTAGATTTTAAAATAATTTCTTAAAGTACTTACTCTAAGTCATGTTGTGACAGATTTGACATAACACCATCCCAGAAAACGGAGTACTAAATGAAAACCCTGCATAATCCATATTTAATTAAACGCATTTAAATAAAAGTGCAAAGCTATCAATCGACCAACAATCAACTAATATTATGAAACTAAGTGTCCACAAAACTTATCAGGTCATTTAACATAGTAGAGTCAAATCTTGGGCCTTGAATTGAATTCGTTGGTCTGTAGATAATGTCTCAAGACTGTTCAAAAATGTTTCGAAAAGCATTTCTTTCATCTAAAAGCATATTCCTTAAAATATGTATAATAATTGTTCAGATCTGTAAATTATTACTGGCTCTATAGTGAATGTAGAATTCCCAGAATAGATTTTATTTCCTGACTTAAAATACTTCCTCTTCCTTTAGCTTTAGATAGTGATCAACAAAACTCAAACATAAACCTTAAAACGCGTTTATGTCTATTTACCTCAACCTCTAGTTTGTCAATTATATGTGAAACAACCTTTTGAACGCGCAAATAATACCAAAAGATGATTCCTCCCTTCATGTGCGTAAAAAATTAAACGTATCAGTCAATTTCTGGAATTTTGTAAACACAGTTATGCTTATTAGCAATCGTGACAAACCTTTCTACAGCCAAGACTGTTTTAGAACTTGTTAATTATTTTAATAACTCTTAATTATGTATTTATTTATTTTATTATAAGAGGAACATGAAAACAGTATAGAAAAATAAACAGATTTAAAATATCTATGATTTATCACATCATGCCTATTAGATGAGAGCTGATGGAGTGAATAGTAACAAACTCAAAGCAGGCCTTAGCACTATTTGACGAGCTATCTGAACATTTTATTCTGTGATGCGGTTAAAACTAAAAAAATAAATAGATTAAATTATTTAAAAATCAAAGAAGTGAGGGGATGGTGGGGAAGTTAAATATGCTTGATGAAGAACGGCGAGATGTTCAGCTTTAGCTTGAGCTACCTCAGGCGTATCTTGAGGAATATCGTTACCAACAGCATGTACTCCATGAACTCCAGAAGTGAATTGCCTTGTTCTGAGGATACCAAGATCGTCGTAGTAGGAGAACGCACCATTTACGTTACCAAAAGCGTCACGGTTTTCTACTCTGGAAATTCCTGGAACTTGATAGTGGAGGTTGTAATTACCCAATGTGTCTTGTTGGACTTGAACTGAATCAATGGGCAGAGCTGCAGCTGTTGCCAAGAATAAAGCGAATATAATCTGTAAAAAAATTATACGTTTATATTTTACGTTTATACGAGTATTTGTAGACTTACAAAAGTGTTCATTCTTTTGTTTCTTTGATGATTGGTATGTATGGAGTAAGAACTGTTTGTGGTACGATTTTCAAAATAAACGACTGTTTATATACCTAAAGAAAGTTGAAAGGTTATTGATAAAATCAATAATTATAAAACAAAAAACAATCACGGTAGCACCTACTAATATGGACAATGAACTTCATACATTCACGTTTTCTCTTTCATTAATTACTTATTCAATTATTCGTTGTTTGCGAAAACTTTATAAAACGAATATTGAAAGATTTTAAATAAATGAGTTGTTTTTTGTATGAATCAAACTATTTTTTAAGGATTATTTATTTTGGAAGCGTAATTCTGGCCCGCGGCGTCTAATTGTGAACAGCGCCGGAGAACCATAATTGCTAATTGCGCCCGAAACTCACACAGAGACAAAACTATCACATTGAGATTAAATATTATAATATACTTGATTAATCTTTTTCTTTATGCATTTCAGCGAATTACCCCATTACGGAACAATTGGAGAAAAAGTTTTTTGTGTTATACCTTAAATGAATATATATTCTAAATCTCTAAGATGTCTAAGACGCAAATAATACGTGAAGGAAAGAAACTTAGGTGTGAACCACATATTTTTTGTACTATTTTTATGTATTTTATCGCCTAAAAATTAAAAATTAAAACAGTGATTATTCCCACTCCGTAAGTTGCGTAAAATTTGATTTTAACATGCAAATTTTACAAAGAAATGGTAAATGTGCATACAGTGCGTGCAATGGCGAAGGGAAGCTATCAATTTACGAGAGGTAGATGCTTTAAAATTCTGAAAAAAGGATATTATAGTAATATAAGTCAAAGTGGGCTATCCGGCTAAAACTTTTTCAAAATGCTGGCACCTCTGGTTATACGGGGAGTCAATTTGCAAAATATAAATACTGCGTGATACAATTTAATTAACATTTGAATTATAGACAGCAAAATTTAAACATTTTGTATATGTCATTTGACTAACTTCTACGGTTTTCAAATTATTTAGTGTGTTTGGTTTGATCTTACAATACATAGCATATTTTAATCTTACAACTTTGTTACACTCTCTGTTAATAAAATATAGATTTTCGTGGGTATGATTAAGACTGCATTTTATGGACCGCATATAAACTCAATTTTCACATTATACATATCCCAAAAACTATTCAATTTTTTTTTTATTTTGAAAATTGGCTCTTTATCTAGTTCGGTACGGAGGATTTTCAAAATAAAATAAAAATAATATGCTTTAAAATTTTGTTTAAAAAGTACTTACAATTTTAATGAAAAAAGAATTATTACAAATTCTTTTCTCACCCTGGAATGTAAATTTTGTAAAACCCTTCCGTACGGAACTAGTAATATATGTGTATATATATATAATATATATATATATATATATATATATATATATATATATATATATATATATATATATATATTCCATGAAAAACAGGTACAAATGGACACAACAGAAATAATACCATAATAAAAAAAAAAATATATTTCCAAAAACTTCCAACACAAAATGGTCGCGTCTGCAGTCGTCTGGCCTTTTAAAAAACCATACATGTCAAATGACCGGGAGGTTCTCGACGAACTAATCCAGTCTTCAAGGTGTTGGCTATTAAGGATTGCGTTACACAATCCATTTTGTAGTTGCCACATCCAAAAGTGATTAGAAAAATATGTAAGTATATATAATCTTCTTAATATTATGCCATTATAAATTTCATTTCAAAAATTTCCAAATATCCAGACATAATTAGATTAATTTCATCAAAAATATATAATTTCTAATATACAGAATTATAAAAACCAATTTATAATATCATCGTTATTAAATTTTCATTAATAAACCATCTCGCAAAATGTAATATCTTCCGGTAATATAGAGGATACAAGGTATTTGCCACATGCGGATAGTATGGTTTAAAATTATTTTGTTTTAATATAGCGTGAGCTTGATCTTTAGAAGTGTTACATTCATATGTAATTTGACGAAGAGATGTAGTTTGGTTAAATTCAACATATGCCAAAACACTTTCTTCTGTTTACATATTGATGTTATTCTGCAAATTTTAGACTTAGTAAAAGCACCAAACTTTTTAAAGTTAGAATAACTAGATCATAAAATTAAATATTATTAAACTGCCTCAACGATGACAAACCAGACACTCTCTACGACGAAAGCTAACAGTGTAATTTGCCAGCCAAAAAACACATTTAACAAAATTTAATCGAGTTATGATGTAAGTGTAAAGTTGTGAATAACTTCAATTTTAAGATGATAGAAGCTTTCACAAATCCAAACATTACATCAAATAAAATAACCCAGTTAAATCTAACAAAGAGATATCTTTATCAATAATTGGAAGTGTTATTAACAATGAAAAGCACAATGCAAAACGTTCTTTGTAATTTATAATTTTAATTTAATTCCAAATACTTTGATTGTTGGGACCAGAAACTTATCGTGAAATACCAAAAGATCCAATAAAAAAGTTTCTTTTAAAACTAAAGAGCTGATTAAATTATCATCTATTCCTGAAGAAATAAAAAAGAAACTATCTAACTCTGAAGCTATTTCACCAAAACTATATGGTTTACCAAAAATTCATAAACCTAATATTCCTTTAAGGCCTATTGTTAGTGCAATTGGTTCTCCTACATATAACCTTGCAAAACATCTTACATTGTTATTACAACCTCATATAGGAAAAACACCCCATTACATTAAAAATTCTGCCGACTTTGTTGAAAAAATGCATAGTTTCAAAATTGAAGAGGGTGATATAATGGTTAGTTTTGACGTTGTTTCACTTTTTACAAAAGTACCTCTAAAAGAAACTATTGAATACATTGATCATCTTTTTCCAAAGGACATAACCATTCTTTTTCAGCACTGTCTTACTACAACTTATTTTCAGTGGAATAGTAAATTTTATGAACAGATTGAAGGTGTAGCAATGGGTAGTCCCCTTAGTCCTGTTATAGCTAATTTTTATATAGAAAAAAAAATTTGAAACATTAACGTTACAAAATACACCTAAAAAACCTTCAGTTTGGTATAGATATGTAGATGACACATTTGTTGTTTGGAGACATGGAGAAGAAGCACTGCATGAGTTTTGGTTTTTATAAATGGTATACATCCTAGTATTCAGTTTACCATGGAAAAGAAACTAATGGAAGTTTACCATTTCTTGACATATTAATATCTAAAAATAATAATTCACTATCTTTTAAGGTTTACAGAAAGCCGACACACACTGATAGATACCATCATAAATTATCCAACCACCATCCACGTCAAAAAATTAATGTAATTAAATCTTTAGTAGATCGAGCAAAACGAATTTGTGACCCTGAATTTTTGAATAATGAATATAAATATTTAAGAAAATCCTTACAAGATAATGGATATTCACTTACAGATATTAATAATGTTATTACACCTTCTAGGCGTAACCTTAAAGAAAAACCAGTTCTTAATGTTGGTACTGCTTTTCTTCCTTTTATAGCTAATGTTACAAATAGAATTGAAAAATCCTAAACAAATATGGCATTAGGACTATTTTTAAACCTACAAGAAAAATTAAAGAACATTTAAGATCACCTAAAGATGTGTCAAACCCTTTATCATCTTCCGGAGTGTATAAGTTATCTTGTTCATGTGGAAAAGTATACATCGGGACCACAAAACGTAGCTTTGATACAAGACGCAAAGAACATATGAGATTTTGTAGATTGGGTCAACCAGAGAGGTCTGCTGTGGCTGACCATGCCCTGAATAATCTAAATCATGACACTCAATTTGACAATATGGAAATATTGTCAAGACAAACCCATTATTATGTTCGTTTGCAAGGTGAAGCTATTGAAATATACAAACACCTGAATAATTTTAATAGACAAGAAGAAAATCTCCGTTTAAATAGATTTTGGCACCTTATAATTAAAAAAAAGCATAATGATACGCCTTGATTTTAATTTATTTTCAACTTTTGGTATGTCTAGGTTTTTTGCTGTGTTTTTCCTAGACCTTGAAGCAAATGCTTTACCAATTATATGTTAAATTACCACAGCACTATAATTTAACATAAGTATTTGGAATTAAATTAAAATTAAAAATTACAAAGAACGTTTTGCATTGTGCTTTTCATTGTTAATAACACTTCCAATTATTGATAAAGATATCTCTTTGTTAGATTTAACTGGGTTATTTTATTTGATGTAATGTTTGGATTTGTGAATGCTTCTATCATCTTAAAATTGAAGTTATTCACAACTTTACACATAACTCGATTAAATTCTGTTAAATGTGTTTTTTGGCTGGCAAATTACATTGTTAGCTTTCGTCGTAGAGAGTGTTCTGGTTTGTTATCGTTGAGGCAGTTTAATAATATTTAATTTTATGACCTAGTTATTCTTTACCAAAAAAATTTTATAGTTGGCTTTATGTTTCCCAAACTGTTATACTAATAGCAGGCTTATGTTTATGTTTTAATTTTTCAAATTTGACAAAATTGTTTACTACATCTTTAACAATTTTTAACAAACATTACTACTGACGAAGATAACTGTAAGTGTTATCGAAACGTTTAGATTGTATAATTTAAAGTACACCATTAAAAAATCCCAAAAAGATAAGTATTTTATTTTTAAAGTTTGTTTCCAGTTTAGAAAATAATCTTACATCTGGTTGATTCCTTTCCATATACGTTCGATAGTATACGTCTGACGCATCATTACCATTTCTGTTCCACACGTAATAGCAAAATAAATAAATTTCTCTCTTTATACCGAGAAATCGAAACAGTAACAACTTTGACACTTAATCTTAGAATAATAGGTAGTATAACTTTTGTTTCAGCTTTATGACATATGTTATTGTGCTTAATACATAAACATTATGATTTGTTACAAATTGTGAGTTAAAGAGAGATAACAGATATCGCAAAGCTACCTTATTTAAACCCGAAAAAAATAGTTAATTGGATAAATCCTTAGCCACCTATGATTGCGATTAAAAAAAAGAAAGTTTGGGTCGTAGTTCAAAACATATTAACGCACACATTTTTTCTACGAGTTTATCATATTTAGCTTAAAATTCGTTTTTGAAAATTTTTGTTATTTTAAATATTACATGAATAATGAGCGATTGAAAATATGGACCATTTTTAGTATTTTTCGAATATCTGGTTAGGCTGACAAAATCGTTACATTTTCTTATGGGCCTTAGATTTCTCTTTTAATTCTGCCCAACTTTGCTAATTTAACCCAGTCTCTAGTTTTTATAATAACAGAGTTACCCATAAAACGTGAGTAGATCTTAGACTCCCTGGATACATTCCATATCTGGCCACATTACTCACGCACTGAGTGTTTTACTGCATTAATGAGTTTTAAAGGGCCAACTAAGCTAGACGATATCTTTTATTTTGTTTGTAACGTATACCGAAAATATGTTCAACTATCATTTTCAACACGTTTAAGAAAACCGATGCGTTATACACATATTGTTATATATTTGTTGTTAGATACTTTGAAAATCGAAAACTATCAGTAAAGGCCGTAATAAACATAATTCAAAATTCTAGGAATTTGTGATCAGTCAAGAAAATATTCGGGAAAAACACGAAGTTGAAGTTGCAATACTGTCGCAATCTCGGCAGTACTTTGTCGTACGCACCGCAAGCAACAAATTGCAATAGTCTTCCAGAGTGTAATTAAGGCGCTCTGATATTTTACAAGCGTTTTTCCTGATAGTCGCATTTGATCGCCGAGATTGTGTTCCAAAACAGTCTTGAACATTTGCAAAACATATTAAGTTTTTTTTTAATATTTAGAAAACTGCCGAGTGCATGTAGAGAGGTTTTAACAGAATGTGTTCCTGTTTTTTAAGTCTGAGGACAAGTAAGGATTATTGCCTTTCCGTTTCGAAAATTTTACTATTTTGTGATTTTTGATATCGATATTAGAAACACTATATTGAGTATCCTCTATGAATCACGGCCAACATTTGTTCAGTATCGCTTATATTCTGGCTTTCCCAATTCACCACTGCATTAAGAAAGAAATAGTCGTTTACTACAAAATTCCCTGTATTGTAAGGTTTACATGTGTATTTTTACCTTCCAACTTACATATACATATGTAGGTATAGAAGGTTATGCAATCGACTTTTTTCACTATCGCTAAATCGACTTATTAGCTCATTTTACAACTTTTGGCCACGTTCCGCCAAGATCCGCCATCATGTCGGGTCGGTGTGTGCGTGTGTGCGTGTGTGCGTGTGTGCGTGTGTGCGTGTGTGCGTGTGTGCGTGTGTGCGTGTGTGCGTGTGTGCGTGTGTGCGTGTGTGCGTGTGTGCGTGTGTGAGTGTGTGCGTGTGTGCGTGTGTGCGTGTGTGCGTGTGTGCGTGTGTGAGTGTGTGCGTGTGTGCGTGTGTGCGTGTGTGCGCGCGTGCGTGCGTGCGTGCATGCGTTCGTGCGTGTGTGTATGTGTGCGTGTATGTTAGTATCAACGCTAACTCCAGAAAGAAAACACCTACGTACTTAAAATTTTGTATTTAAACTTGTTTTCACTTGGCTTAGAGCTGATTAGATTTTGGGAGAAATCCTGCGTCGTAGAGGGGGTTTATCAGGGGCAGTTTTGGTTTTTATCAAATATTTCTAAAGCAGCTGCATATTTCAAAGATATACAAATACCTGGATATAGACCTTGATTAATTATGTTCTATGAAATTTTTTGATATGACGCGTAATTTAGCGGTAAAAAAATTCCTAAGGTAGATTTAAAGTGTTAGCTCAAATTTGTTCATTTAACGAGTCATTTTATAAGAAAAAGTGTAGACGTATTTTTTAAAGAAAATTTAGTGTTACATAAATTTTCTTTATAAAACTTTGTAATGTAAAGCGAAATCAATGTAAAGGTTAAATAAATGTCATTCTGATTATTATTCTTGTTTTTACAATGTTGCCTGTTTTCGTTATAAGCTTATAAAAGAGAGGTTGCATAATTATCCTAAAAAAAATTGAAATTAAAATTATTTCATATCTTTTGATTTAAGTTAGCATCTAGATGTATATTAGCTTCTGTGTATCATGAAGTTTTAAATGTCTGTTTGACATACATTATTGTTTTTGCGTTTACAATAAATAAAAGAGGTTGCATAACTATCCTTTTTTAATATTATTAAAATTATTTCGTTTCTTTTAATTTCCATTTTGTAGGTTGGAAGGCCGTGTTCCAGACGAGATATTTTTAACAAAAGTTTTAAATAAACTTGAAAACCGTTGAAGCTAGGCAGATGACATGTTAGCAGAAATAAATGTATTTTTCTCTTTGGAATCCAAACATCAACAAATTTGAATTATGCGCGTTAATGACGACTTCCCGTGATTTTGAAAATAATTATAACCGAATGGGCCCCAGTGATATTAGCATATTACTAAATGTTCAGAACTTTAAAACTTCTACTTTTTCATACATCAATAGTTTTAGTTCAATGTGGGACGCTATATACCGAAGTGATAATAGCCACAGTTGTAATTTTGGACAAAAATATTATGTTTTAGGCATTGAAATGGGCACCATAAGATTTTTAAAACGAAATTAAAGTACCTACAGTAGAAATATTTGTATTCCGAAATTGTCTTGAAACGTGGAAATTCACTAGCCGTACCTTTAGGTTATTCCGTTGAAACACTTACATAAAATAACGTTAATCAAGCTACATTTGTAAAATATGTACTATGTTCGAAAAAAAATTGAGAAATATAAAACAAATTAATTTAAAAAAATAGTTTGCAACATTCAGAAAAGTCTTTTAATATTGATTTAGCAGGTTTTCACAAACAACGAATAATGAGTAAGTAATTAATGCAAGAGAAAACGAGAATGTGTGAAGTTCATTGTCTATAATTAGTAGGTGTAGCTGTTATTGTTTTCATTAATCGATTTAATAGATTTTATCAATAACTTTTCAACTTTTTGTAGGTATATAAGCGCAAACAGTTATTTTGAGGATTATAGTACAAGCAGTTGTTTACTCTACACGTACCAATCAACACACAAACATAAAATGAACGCTTTGGTAAGTATTTACGAAAAATGTTACAATATTATAAATAAAATACTTATCTTTTTTGGGTTTTTCAATGGTGTATTTTAAATTATATAAAATTGTTTACAACA
Source organism: Vesta saturnalis (assembly GCA_036346205.1). NCBI lineage: Eukaryota > Metazoa > Arthropoda > Insecta > Coleoptera > Lampyridae > Vesta > Vesta saturnalis. The sequence continues at coordinate 6,926,194 of JARFJB010001495.1, read as the reverse complement.
TCTTTAACAATTTTAACAGATATTACTACTGACGAAGATAACTGTAAGTGTTGCCGAAACGTTTAGATTGTATAATTTAAAATACACCATTAAAAAACCCAAAAAAGATGTGTATTTTATTATGTGTGATAATGGTGAAAGTTTACATTTTCATATTATAACATTATCTTTTTCGCAGATTGTATTTTCTTTATTCTTGGCAGCAGCAGCTGCTTTACCCATTGATTCAGTTCAAGTCCAACAAGACACATTGGGTAACTACAATCTCAACTACCAAGTTCCAGGAATTTCCAGAGTTGAAAACCGCGATGCTTTTGGTAACGTAAATGGTGCATTCTCCTACTACGACGATCTTGGTATCCTCAGAACAAGACAATTCACTTCTGGAGTTCATGGAGTACATGCTGTTGGTAACGACATTCCTCAAGATACACCTGAAGTAGCCCAAGCTAAAGCTGAACATCTTGCCGTTCTTCATCAAGCATATTTAACTTCTCCACCATCCCCTCATTTCTTTGATTTTTAAAGAATTTAAAGTATTATAAATGGTAAACTATGTTTTAGCTATACGGCAGACGAAAATGCTAGGATAGCTATAAATAGTGATAAAATCTGCTTTATTTCTTAAACCGTAAAGTTTCGCACATTGTACGAAAGTTATGTGTTAAATTTATGTTTATTCGTGTATGTCAATAAGTTGCCGCCCACTCCAGCAGCTCTTACTTATTGGCATGATAGTATAGACTATCATAAAATATTATTATTGTATGTAATTTATTTTTGTGTAGAATTTTCGTTCATAACAGTCTTAATAAACTTGTATAAAATTAACAAAGTTGTTTTCGTTTTTCTTCCGCAATGCGTTTTAAAACTTTACCTTAGTAAGAAATCAGATTTGAATAATACCAAAGAGTTTCAAATTCATGATTAATTCAAGAAACAATGATTTAACAAGATGGTAACAGACAAGACATATTAAAACGTTTCTTAAAAACAATCTTCGCTGTAGAAGAGTTTGGGGATATTGCTCAAAAAAAATAATTGTTTGTGTGCTATATTTTATGTTTAATACTTCAACAAACAGTAATTGGTGAAAGAAACATAACTAAATTTTCAAAAAAAGGTTTTAAGTACATGAACAGTGTGATCACCTATGACACTGTTTGCACATTAAAAAGGTCGTTACAGATACGACTGACCAAATACATGATAAACACCAAGACTTTCGTATCTTTCCCTTGAGGTTTTGTTGATCGTCGGAAAATGAAGAGAAACTTTTCTTCTTTTAAATGAGGAAATAAAATTTAATCGTAGGAGAAATATTCTTTGTCCACGACTATAGTATAATATAGTCGTTATATGTCCCGCCAGACAATACTAATAGCATACATTACACAATAATTTTCATTAATCACTGTATTGATTAATAAAAATAAATCACTGTTATTTTATATATTTTCATGTTATCCGTCAAATACATTCAATCAAGAACGTCGGTTTGTAGAAGAGAATTGATCTCTTAGACGTACACGCATTTGAGAATAATACTAACGTTTGAATAAAATCGAAGCGACTTGGCGATGCACATTTATTTGTTACCAAGTAAACGTCGATGCAACAATCATGCATCATTTTTCTGTAATTTTTAATTAAATTTACACTAAATACTAAATTTATTAAAAAAACCTAAAGCCAAATGGACATTCCGTCTAGTTCTAAAAAGCAGTTAACATTAACGCCACCCGACGTTCGGCAAGCAGCTGAAATATTAACAAATTTTTGAAGTATGCGCCAGATGATAGATATCTTCCAAAAAAAGTAAGCGTTAAATATTTTTACTAATGTGAACTAACTGTATATATTTTCTAGATCGCATTAATAATAGGAATAATGGGCACTTGCCGCTTAATTGAACTATATAACACTAAAGTTAGCGAAATTCAAGACTTGGGAACAACACTACGATTTCAGTTGATGCGGGTGGTGATATTACTACCCTGAAAAGGCATGTGGGCTGGAAGTCCACAACGGTAGCAGACGGTTACATTAACGGCTCCACACAAAATAAAGAGAATACTGCTAACAAAATTAGTAATACAATCGCAAATATTAGCAGCAGTAATGTTAGTACTGAAATATTGGCGAATTACAAGAAATTAAACTAAGTGTTAACTTTGCTTTGATATTATTGGTCTTCATAGAACGAAGGCTTGTTTGCTTAACCTTATGTGAGCCCATTGCAACTTTACGTAGATTCACTGTGTTTAAAGATTGACAGTGTTTAACCACATTTTATGCTTACTTCGTTTGCTGTATTAGTTAAATCTGTACATAATTTATGTGTGTAGTATCTGACTGAAGGAACCCTTCCTCACCTTTTTCCGACACTAATATTAGGGGTGGAATAAATTTCATTTGCCGCTCTGTGGTGTATTTTATTCTCATTACAAACTCCTGGGAAGTTCGATATTCAGCCTAGTGGTTTACCCATTTCGAATATCGTGGCGCTCCTTCTAATCGGTCATCGAGAGAAAAACGCCCAACACCTTGAGTACTCCGATCTCTCTCTAGCTAGCTAAGCAATATTTATGAGCGGGACTATTCCGGCGCCTGAGTCTTCGTCATAAAGTACCAGCATTAAATAAAAAAAATCAAACAACTAAAAACAAATCATTTACATTTTCGCCATGTTTGACAGATCAACATGTCCGTGTTAATTTTAAATAAAATAAGTATTTGAATTACATTAAAAATATTTGTAGTCGTGGACAAAGCATAGTATACAGCTCGCATATAAGGGCTATTAATCACTGGAAGGATATGCTACACTCGCCTACGGATCGTTCCGCAACCATCGTTCTTGTGATTAATAGCCTCTCTTATATGTTCGTTGTATAATATACAATTGAACAACTCTAGTGCCATTAAACATTTACAGATATAAGCAGTTACACACATTTTTAACAATAAGTTTGCGTTCACTAAGAAGTCCCTATGCTTGAAAACTATTGAAACGCCGTATGAAATTGGAGTAAATCTTTTTTCGTCAATGCTTAAAGAATTCACACTTTTACGGAGTTTACAGGAATTAGGTCAATAGTTACTCCGTTGATTTCATTATTACATCATGTTTTGGCCCTAGTTATACAGAAGTGTCTTATTTTATAACATAACAGTAGAATTAAACCATTCCAGAAACATTTCTGAAAAAAGTATTGATAGATCTACAGACTACGATCTTCAAATCAAGATCAAATTGGTGCCATATTAATAGATCACATTCTTCCGAAAAGTCCTTGTAGTTTTAACAACAAGCTACAGTTAAGAATGGAACGTTATGTTTTATTCTGCGTCTATAGCACCTATCGAACTCGGGCGCTATTCCATGGTATATGTACTTTAGTTGAGCAACACTAAAAAAACATTATTTGGTTAAGTAAATTATCTAAATTTGCTCTTTTGAGCTGTATTTAAAACAAGCGCCGTATTAGACCTGTGTTACGCACCCTATTGGGTAGGGCAGTATAGTATAGTAGGCTAGTATAGACGGTACCTTTGCGGTTGCTATGTGGTAGACGATATAGTGCATGTGCATGTGCGTGTGCGTGTACCGGCGTGTGTGTGCGAGGGCAAACGCGTGTGTAGGCGCGTGTGCGTGTGCCTGTGCGTGTGCTTGTGGGTGTGAGTGCGTCTGGGCGTGTGCGTGTACGTGTGCGTGTGCGTGTGCGTGTGCGTGTGCGTGTGCGTGTGCGTGTGCGTGTGCGTGTGCGTGTGCGTGTGCGTGTGCGTGTGCGTGTGCGTGTGCGTGTGCGTGTGCGTTGGTGTGAGTGTGCGTGAGCGTGAGCGTGCGCGTGCGCGTGCGCGTGCGCGTGCGTGTGCGTGTGCGTGTGCGTGTGCGTGTGCGTGTGCGTGTGCGTGTGCGTGTGCGTGTGCGTGTGCGTGTGCTGTGTGCGTGTGCGTGTGCGTGTGCGTGTGCGTGTGCGTGTGCGTATGCGTGTGCATATGTCTGCGTTCGTGCTTTCGTGCCCGTGCGCATGCGCGTGCACGTGCACGTGCGTGTGTGTGTGTGTGTGTGTGTGTGTGCGTGTGTGTGGATATAGGTGTATCAGCATCCACGATAACTCTAATATCTGAATAACGATCAGGTTTCTAACTATGTAAATATAAATATCTTTTTAAAGGTAGTTTAATTTTATACAACGTGTAAAATGCTTTAATGCTATATAAGCATTACAAAGGAGGGGGCACGTTTTAAATGTAAAATACCTTTCGGTCCGCATTTAACCAAATTTTTATTTGTTCTAGAACTTGACCAATTGATCAAATGTCTTCATTGCCCGAAAGCTCAAAGCTCAATAGTTTTTGATATACAGGGTCTGCAATATCACTATTTGATACTTTCAATATATCATAAAATGCACATTTTGCCAATATTAACGCAAAACTTAGTGAAATGTTATTTTTTTCTGCTACTGGTTACAACCTTTTCTTTACTTTCATTATTTTTGTACATACAGCTGATATACGTGGTGAGACCAAATATATGTATCTGAAAAGAATTATACGGTGGTATTGTTTTGATATTTTTGTGAATGGAAGCTAACACATATATATGTCCATTTAAATTATTATTTCAAGTTAAGTCCCCTAGACGTCCGTTATACAGAGTGTTTCATTTCTTTAATAGATTTAATTGAGTATTATTATACTTCCTAGTTAATTTTCTGATAACTTAATTGAAATGTCTATATTAAAATAAACTATTTGCTAACTGTATATACCTACATAATAGTCACGATGTGTTTATACCGATACTGGGTGTCCAAGTACAAAGGACCAAAGCGATATCTTAAACTTCATATAGGTACGGAAAAAACCGTTAACTTAAAATTCCCTTGCAATTGGATGTCGTTGCGAAATACAAAGCTTTTGGAGATTGAAAGATAGAAAGGTTAGATGTGCTTCATTTATTATGCTCACTATTTTCCAATAAAGTTATATTTAGTATTTACTTATTCGTTTGGTATTGCGCTTTTTCTTCTGCTTTTATTCGTACAACTAGATTTTTTTCTGATTTTGCACTTTTCTTTCCGTTTTTCATACTACAATTATTATTTTTTTCTATTCCCAAACTTATAAAATAACAACAATATAGTAGGTGGCTATGAAACGTCAAAAATTAATCCACTAATTAAGTGATATCGTTGATGCTTAGTTGCAAATCTACTTTTTGAATTAAAATCGTTGAAGAGTTTATGTGAAAAATTTATCGAATTCCATGTTTTGCTTGTGGAAATGCTTTAGCTCCTAGGGTTATGGTGAAAATAAGTGGCGAGTTAAATACAAGAAAGCAGGAAATTGTGATTGCACGTCGCCGCGAAGCAAATCTACCAGAGCGGGTCATAATAGAAGAAACTCGAATCTGCAATGTCTGCAATATTTCTATTGTAAGGTAAATTCAAGCAATAGACAATAACCCAAATTGTTTGCGATTAAATGCGCTACAAAGGTCAACTCACTTATGCTGCATTTGTAACGATGGGAATGATATACATAAAATATCCATGAAAGGTAGAATTAATATTTTTGTTGAGAGAGCTATATACGTGCCAGAAAATACGTACTGCTGTAATATTCATTTGGATGAGAATAGTAATCTGTTTGAGTTTCTGCTCCTTGGGTTACGATATGTAAATCGGCCATTATTAGCAGGTAATGAGATTTATATTTTTTACAAGCATTACGTAAGGAAATTAAGAAAAAAAGCTACCACACGGCTTACGAAGACGAAAATAACTTCACAGATTCTCAATTTAAAGCAGTTTCTCCTATAACCAAAGATCAATTTAATAATCTTTTCAACTTTAGTGACCCCGTTAGAATAGGAAATTGTTTGAGATATGTAAGTAAAAAACATCTCAGAATTCCTGTGCAAGTTACGACAAGGTCTTAGTGATAGTTTTTAGCGGTTATTTTTAATTATTCCACAAGACAACAAGCCAGTTTAGCTATATCTCTAGTTAGACAATCTCCTTCTGCAAGATTTGTACCACAAAATATTGGATTTACTGTTAGAACAAGAGACAGCTACATCGAAAATCATGTAACTCCTTTTGCAAATCGTCTATATAATCAAAACCTGGATCGGCCTCAAGTTATAGTGTATAATGACTGTACTTATCTAGAAATAGAGAAAAGTTCTTGTTTTAAAGTGTTGCGACAGTCCTACTGTACTTATAAGGGTAAACATCTTATCAATCCATCTCTGCTTGTTGCCCCAAGCGGATTTATTCTAGACATTCAAGGGCCATATTTCTCAAATTCTGAAAACAACGATGCTAACATACTTATAAGTGAATTTAATAGAGATGTGAATGGAATGCGTGAATGGTTTAATGAAGGAGATATTTTCATTCTCGACCGCGGGTACTTGGATGTTATTCCAGCTTTAAATAGATTAGGTATTAATTTTAAAATGCCAGCCTTGTTGCCCAGAGGTCAGCTACAGTTATCCACAGAAGAGGCTAATGATAGTCGTCTCGTTACGAAAACCAGGTGGATCGTAGAAGCACGCAATGGGCACTTAAAATCAATTTTTAGATTTTTTAGCTTTAAGATAAAAACACCCCACATTTGAAATATTGCTGATTTTCTTAAAATTGCTGGAGCAATTATAAATAAATATTTTCCACCCATTTTAATGCAAGATGCTACTATTGAGCTAGCTGAAAGTATTCTTCAAAAAGTTCAAGAGCCAAATGTTGTTCAAGTCAGGGTTGAGGAGGAAAACTTACGCGCTAGAAGGGGCAGATGGGTTGATTTAAATGAAATTATCGCTCCCTCATTCCCACGTTTGTCACATTACTATCTTAAAGAGTTAACTGTAGGTATTCTTCAATTAAAGCTTGCTCCTTCTTATATACAGGACAATGAAATAGGGGACCGCCAGGTTCAATATCAATTTGATCAAAACTACGAACCCGGTTTTATACGGGTAAGGATATATTCTCGCCTCAGAAATGCTACTCGTTACCAGTTGTGGATTGCATTTGTACCGAATAATGATGAAGAAGAACCTAACCCAATATTAGGTACTTACTGCACCTGCAAGACTGGTGCCAGAACTTTAGGTACTTGTTGTCATGTGGCAGCTGTACTCTGGTTTTTAGGATACGCTAGGTATCAAGAACTATTTGCAACTTTTTGATTTCTATGACAATGGGTATATCAAGACCAAAAATTATTTACTGTTTTCTGCCTCATCAGTTCAGTTACTGATATCTTATTAAGCTTAGATATTTTTAATATATTAAAATACGTTCATTAACGTTTCTACATAAACATTTCTTATTTCCAATGACTGTACAAAGCGGTAGTGATGATGGAGGTAGACCGGCGAAACCGGTCTGTCGATGGTGTCAACAGTGAAGACACTAGTATCTTAAAGAATTTTCTTTTCTTAGTTTTGCAAAATAAAGATGAACTTCGACACGCGCCTTCTTTATCAAAAGAATCTACTGAAAGCTCTGTATAACGGACGTCTAGGGGACTTAAATGGACATATATGTGTGTTAACTTCCATTCACCAAAATATCAAAACAATACCACCGTATAGTTCTTTTCAGATACATATATTTGGTCTCACCCTGTATATCAGGTGTACGTACAAAAATAATGAAAGTAAAGAAAACGTTGTAACCAGTAGCACAAAAAATAACATTTCACTAAGTTTTGCGTTAATATTGGCAAAAATGTCCATTCTATGATATATTGAAAGTATCAAATAGTGATATTTCAGACCCTGTATATCAAAAACTGTTGAGCTTTGAGCTTTCGGGCAATGAAAACATTTGATCAATTGGTCAAGTTCTAGAACATATCAAAATTTGGTTAAATTCTGACCTAAAGGTATTTTACATTTAAAACGTGCCCCCTCCAAACGCGTAAACGGTATTAACGGTATTTTTACAAGCGTCGCTTTTCGATTTTCTTTTTCCATATTGGTATCTAATCTTAAATGTCGATTAACGTCTTTCTGAAATTAAGGACTAAATTTGTATCTGACATAATCATTACTGTTGTTTTTACGGCGTTGCCTATTTTCAGTATGCACGTATCACAAAAGTATTATGTATTACTTGATTTCTTTTCGTTTCCACTTTGTTGGTTGGAAATCTGCTTTGTTCCACTCCACAAGGAACCACTGCAGTGTAACGTACTTAAATTAAGATTCAAGGATAGAGATAGATAATGATCAAAGATTATTATTTTTTCTCAAAAACCTTTGTGGTTTTTGGAAATGTATGTATCATGATTTAAAAACTCTGCGCACTAAAATGCAACTTTTAAAAAATTTAGCTTTATCGAAGAATGTTAAGTTTTTAACTTTGAACAAAGGATAGGAAAAAATGAGAACTATGTTTCTCTCATAACGTTTCGCCTAGATCTTAGCTGTATCATTATATTGGTATATTATAAAAGGTTAAAAGAAATTAGTATTTTTGAATGTACTCCGTTAAAAAATTTTTATTTTTTGCACTAACGCACTATGTTTTATAGCAAATTACTTTAAAATTTTCTACGTCTGCATTTTATCATTTCTTACAAAATATTTATAGAAAAAAATGAAATCCTCTGTTATTTATGAATGAAATTTAGGAATATTAGCATCTATAAGCTTCAATTGTCATTTTCTTTACGTTTCTAAAGCGGTGGACCGATTGTTTACCATTGTATACTAGTGAATAAATTTTTATATGACAAAGTTGAATTTACCAAAATGAAACATGGGTAGACCAACGAAAAGGTACTGATTATCTTGCTTAAGTCCCAACAGTGCAAAATAATTTGTAAACGCATTTAGGTTCGTGTGAAGTACTTTAACTAATAGTTTACATATTTTTCAAAATGTAAAAAATATACAATTACTGTATGTGCACCCTATTATTGTTAATACTTGCTGAATAGTTCAATTATTTAAATTTATTTTCGAATTTTATAAAAATACAAACGTGTGACGTTTTTAACGAAATGGTTAACATATTTAGTATTAATTTTTTGTAATAAACTATACATTCTTAGCATTATGTTAATAAATACTGTAAATTTACACGAACATTGTAGGTTTAGATTTATCAAAATCTTAATTTATTTTACAGGTATTCCAATTTTAGTCATTCAATCTAAATCTTATTTTGCCAATATTCAGTTGATAAATTTATTAGAATGTTACAAACAATAATATATATTTACAAGTAATGAGGAATTAATGAAAGCGGAAACGTGTATATGTGAAATTCCACGTCTATAATTACTGTTTGTTACTATTTTTTGCTTTAGGTACAACAGATTTTATCAATTTCCTTTCAAGTTATTAAGTATATAAACGGAGACGGTTATTGTAAAAGTCATATCACAAGCAGCAGTTAAATTCGTACTATACACAAACATAAATTAGCAAAATGAACACTTTGGTAAGTGAACCAATATATTTACACCATTATATTACAGCATACTTTATTCCAGATTGCATTCGCTTTATTACTTGCAACAGCAGCAGCTTTACCCATTGATTCCGTTGAAGTTCAACAAGACACATTGGGTAACTACAATCTTCATTACCAAGTACCAGGTATCTCCAGAGTTGAAAACCGTGATGCTTTTGGTAATGTAAATGGTGCATTCTCCTACTACGACGACCTTGGTATCCTCAGAACCAGACAGTTCACTTCTGGAGTTCATGGAGTACATGCTGTAGGTAACGATATTCCTCAAGATACACCTGAAGTAGCTCAAGCTAAAGCTGAACATCTTGCCGTTCTTCATCAGGCATACTTAAATTCTCCACCATCCCCTCATTTCTTCGATTTTTAATGAAACTCTAAATTATTTAACTTGTTAGAATTTTAAATATAAATTTAGTATTGTACATTATGTGTTTATATTAAACATGATAGGTAACTGTGTATATTTATAAATAAAAGCAATCTATACGCGAGCTTCTTAGTTTTTCTGTGAAACATAATTTTGTGCATAATTATGTATTTATGAATAAGCAAAAAAGCAATAGGTAATGAACGGTTCTAGTATACAAACAGCCTAAACTAAATATAGACAACGAATGCGTTTACGTGTGTAATGCATATTTTATCTATACACATTACTTTAACTATACATCCAACAAGGCGAATTCAAGTAACCAAAATCTTTTCCAATTAAGTAAGGAATTAAAGCTATTTTTAAACTTACTGAAAAAATTAAAAAGAAATTACCTAAATATGCTTCAAAACCACTGTTACCCTCCATATGTTGTAAGCTATCTTGTTTTTGTGGAAAATTATGCATTGGGACCACAAATTGTGATGAAAGTGCCTCCGCTGCTAGCCGTGAGTACACAAGACGATATCCACACAAAAAAATTGTCAGTAAAGTCAATGTTCTCTTCAACATACAATAAATTAAACAAAACAGAACCTTTTGGCTATTTACCTTATGCTGATCGACCCCTTGTTCCACTTCAAAATGAAATGAGAACATCAAGAACATTGAATCATTATGACAAGGTACCATCAACAAGTATAAAAGGATCTACTATTTTTTGGAGGATTCTGAGTGCAGATGGACGACATCCGTATCACGTTCAACGTGTTCGAGGTTTATTACCTGAAGATTTGCCACGCAGACGAAAATTTTGAAATTGGATGTTGAACCAGTGTGGATATTATCCCCAATTTCCCTAAAAAATAATGTAAATAGACGAAGCTACATTCACGAGATAAGCTTATTTGAAACCAAAGGAATACTAACATCTGGTAACATGAAAACCCTGGAGTAGTGCGAGAATTTCATTTCCAACATGAATTTCAGAGTAACTAGTTGTTAGGGATATTTGATGGCATTTGAATTAGACCACACTTCCTGCCAAATCTATTAAATGCGGGCCAGTTTGTTAATTTCTTGAATAATGAATTTTATGATATTCGGTAAAATGTTCCTTTAAATGTTTGGATGAACAGCTGGTTCCAGCTGGATGGTTATCCATGCAGTGGTTAGTCACTGACTATCCCCCAGGATGGCTCAGTCGTGATGGCGATGTGGTTTGGTTTGCACACCACCGGATTTAACACCGCTGGACTTCTTTGCATGTGAAGAATTAACACTAATACAGTCGGTCGCTCACTAGCGCTATTATTAGAAGACGTAAGGCTTGTCTTCGTGCTAGTGGAACTGATTTTAAACAAAATTATGTTTAAAATCCGAACTTTGTTGTTCCTGATTGAATTAATTAATTTTAATAAAAAAATTTTGATAGTAGCCGTGAATAGTTTACCTTTTTATTTAAAAAAGAGCAGTTCTATGAAAAAAATTAAAGAATAATAAACTTTTCTAAATAAATCAAGCTTTCCCGTGCACACTTTTTTATGATGCAGTCCTTTGTAGGGCATAACTATTTAACGAAGCGTTGTCGGACATACGTTCATAGGAAGAATTTTCTTGTGTTGGAGTTCTGCATTCGTATTTTATGTTTGACCACCTAAATCTGAAACATCCTGTATATATATATATATATATATATATATATATATATATATATATACAGGGTGTCCCAATAGTGCGTATTCGGTCGATAGCTCCTTAGCCATTAAACTTAGAAGATAAGTTTAAATACGAAAGTTGTTTATTTTTATAAGCTGCATAATCCAAAAAATAGTTTGGTTTCTACAGGGTATAATATAAAAGCGGTACTATACAGAACTTTTCATTTTTGAATAGAACACCCTATATATTATTTTAATTTTCGATTCTCCTTATAATTTTACATATTTTTTATAAGAATTACTTGTCTATTTTTCTAAGCTGCATAATCTAAAAATAGTTTGGTTTCTACAGGGTGTAATATAAAAGTGGTACCATATAGAACTTTTGATTTTTAAATAGAACACCCTAATATTATTTTATTTTTCGATTCTCCTTATAATTTTACATCTTTTTTTATAAGAATTACCAGCTAAATGATACAGATTTTGAGATATTTGCAAAGTTAACTAAAAACTGACATTTCTATGTAGCAATTCAAGTAGGCGTATCTCAGTTATTTTTAAAGATAAAAAAATAATCTTTAGTATAGAATTTATTCATACATGAGCTTACTTTAATCTATTGTCAAAATTGGATTTCAATATACACGGTGATCACAAAATTCATTCAATAACATAAATTTGAAAATGCTATATCTACATTTTTTTAGATGGCACACCCTATATTTTTTTAATGCCTTGTGTTCGTCTATTAGTCGGCTTTCATTTCCGTTAAATTTGTTCTATACATATCTCTAATAGTTTCGGAGATATTTAAGTTTGTTAAATTTTTTTCGTTGATAACACTGAAGAAGGGTAAAATTAGTACGTCAAAGCAAGCTATGAATATATAAGAAACTAAAAAACATATTAACTGAAATACAAACACTTAAAATTACAATAAATGTTTAATGTGACCACCATTTTGTGGCTGGCAAACATGAAGTCTTTGAATAAACGACAAATTTACCTTTCGTAACGTGGAAAGATTTATATTTTGAATGACGTCTGTAATTCTTGCCTTCATATCATCTACAGTTGTTGGAGTAGTTTGGTAGACTTTTTCTTTAATCGAACCCCAAAGAAAAAAGTCCAGCTTTGTCAAGTCAGGCGATCTTGCAGGCCAGGAGATCGGCCCTCCTCTTCCAATCCATTTGTTTTGAAACTGGATATTTAAATAATTTCTAACGTTTCTGCTAAAATGCGGAGGAGCGCCATCTAATTGCAGCCACATTTCTCTACGGGTTTTTAAAAGTTAATCTTCAATAAAAGTTTCAAACTCGTTGCGAAAGAAGTTTAAAAATGAATGTCCATTAACTGTGTTTTCAAAAAAATATGGTCCTATAATTCTTTCCCCAATAATTCCGGCCCAAACATTAAGTGACCAGCGGTGTTGATGATCAACAGGAATTATAAATCTGGGATTCTCAGTACCCTAATAATGGAAATTATGCCTATTAACGTATCCATTTTTGTGGAAAGTAGCTTCATCAGTAAATAAGATCGTGCTAAAATAGTTGGGTTTTTCTAAATTTTTATTTATGGCCCAATTGCAAAAGTTTAATCTATTAACGAAGTCATCCTCGTCTAATTATTGTGCAAGTTGGACATGGTATGGATGATATTTATATTTTTTTTATAATTCTATTAACTGATGTTTTTGAAACTCCAACTTCTAACTGCAATTGTCGGCAACAAACGTGAGGATTTTCAATCACGGATTGAAGAACTAAATGTTCATTACCTTCGTTAATTGCGGTTCTTTCTCATTCTAAATTGTCTTCGTAATTAATACTGCCTGTTTGCTCGAAACGCTCTTTCAATCTTGCAAATGCTGAAACTTGTGGGTGTCGTGCATTTGGAAATTTTTGCTTATAAATTCGATGAGCTAAAAGACAATTTTTATCGCTTTCACCAAGGACGTAAATCATATTAACAAGTCCTTCTTTCGAAAAATTCATTTTGTAATTTAGGAAGTAAGTATACAATACTACACAAATATTAGCACTGTTTGACAAGTTTGATTTCTTCATTTGTTTTCGTTCATCTTTTGTTTTACGCTCTTTTGATTAAATTGTATAATTTTACGATGAATCGTTTAAAAACATCTCAAATATCTCTTAAAAATGGTGGTTTTATACAATATTTATTGTAATTACAATTTATATATTTCAGTTAATATTTTTTAGTTTCTTATGTATCCATAGCTTGCTTTGACCGACTAATATTACTCTTCATCAGTGTTATCAACGGAAAAAATTGAACAAACTTAAATATCTACGAAACTATTAGAGATAGGTATAGAACATATTTAATAAAAATTAAAGCCGACTAATAGACGAAGACAAGGCGTTAAAAAATATAGGGTGTCCTAATTAAAAAAATGATGATATAGCATTTTCAAATTTACGTTGTTGTATTAATTTTTGTGATCACCCGTTTATTCAAAGACTTCATGTTTGCCAGCCATAAAATGGTGGTCACATTGATCATTTCTTATAATTTTAAGTGTTTGTATTTCAGTTAATATGTTTTTTAGTTTCTTATGTATTCATAGCTTGCTTTGAAGTACTAATGTTACTCTTCTTCAGTGTTGCCAACGAAAAAAATTTAACAAACTTAAATATCTCCAAAACTGTTAGAGATAAGTATATAACATATTTAACAGAAATGAAAGCCGACTAATAGATGAAGACAAGGCATTAAAAAAATATAGGGTGTGCCATTTAAAAAATGAAGATATAGCATGTTCCTATTTATGTTATCGAATTAATTTTTGTGATCACTCTGTATATTGAAATCCAATTTTGACAATAGATTACAATAAGCTCATGTATGAATAAATTCTATCCCAAAGGTTATTTTTTTATCTTTAAAAATAACTGAGATACGCCTACTTGAATTACTACATAAAAATGTCAGTTTTTAGTTAACTTTACAAATATCTCAAAAACTGTAAGTTTTAGCTTGTAAGTAATTCTTATAAAAAAGATGTAAAATTATAAGGAGAATCGAAAAATAAAATAATATTAGGGTGTTCTATTTAAAAATCAAAAGTTCTATATGGTACCACTTTTATATTACACCCTGTAGAAACCAAACTATTTTTAGATTATGCAGCTTAGAAAAATAGACAACTTTTGTGTTTAAACTTATCTTCTAAGTGATTAAATTGGGGGAGGGGGGGGCGGTTGCCGAAACAACTCTGTGAAAGAAAGTTCTTATAAACCTAGGTCGAAATATGCTTCGTTTCTGAGATACGGTGCTTAAATTTAAATTTTTTATTTATTTTGGGTAGTGAAGTGTAACACTTTGTTTGTCAAATTATTTTTTTTTGTGTGTTTTAAATTGGATATAGGACCAATTGTAATGCAGTATTGAGTTTAATTGAATTCATGGCTGTGTAGGGACGGTCTTAGAATTTTCCTACAGCAGAGGCCAACTGCTTGTCGTAAGAAGCGACTAATCAAAGGGTGTTGAGGCAGGTTGATTTAAGTTTTCGAGCTTGTGTTGTTTTAGTTACACTTATAGTGATGTATGTATAAAACATAGTTATTATCTTGAGTTTCGTTTGTTGCAGTTAGACTATTTTAGTTTCGACCGTTGTAAGTACGGGTCCAGATACGTTTAGTTATTTTTGGGTTTAGGTTAGAGTAGGATAATTGTTCTCTTTAGGTTAGATTTGCGTTAAATTTAAATTAGGATAGTTTTAGGAAGTCTAATTACGATGCTTATTTGATGACGATACATGTTTGATGATTAGGGTATTTTACTGGATTGACGACCTTGATTTGAGAAATGTACGTACCAATTACCGATTGTGATTTTTTGAATTTCCGGATGTGACGTTATATATTTATTTTATTTATGGGTGAATGAGTCGTTTTCTTTTTCGTTTTGTGTGAATCATATCGAAACCAAAGGCCGGGCACTGGGTTGGAAAGTAGTCACGTGGGACATGACTATGGACTTCCTAGCGTCAACGGGTTTAGTCCCGCGCGTAGGGAGTGTGTGTGACGATGGTGGTAGTTGGTGGGGCTGACTCCTCGCCAGCTGCCGAGCGGAAGCTCGTTATCTTAAATACTTTACCCCGATTCAGCGATGGATGTTGACATTTTTAGCACCAGCTGTCCCCATGATCTTGGATCGCTTCTCGGCCAGGCCATGTCAGGGTGTGGTTGCTGCCCACCCTGTTTTAGGTTCGGGGCCCTATAGTCCTCGACTGTGCCGTAGTGGCGGTGATGCGCCACAGTTATGTTGGTAATTATCGCGTCTTTGTGGTGGAGAATGGAGCTTGTGCATTCTTCGCCACACACCGTTAGTGGCGGCTCAGGGACGTGTGTCTTGGGGGCAGTGTATTTTTTAGTATGTTGCATGGTTGAAATGCAAGTTATGCAATAATGGTTGAAGGGTTCAAATAAGTTTAGTACTGCTTCTATCAACGCTAAGGATATGGTAATGTTCATTAAGTTCAATAACAAATTTCATGTGTAAACGTTGTATTTTGACATATTGAAATATATAAAGATATAAACTACGCCACCGTTAGTGGTTTAAAATGAATTATGATTACATTGATATATTTTATTTGAATATAACGTAACACTTAAACAGTTTCAATTTAGGATGCAATATGATATTCAAAAAGGGTAGAATGAAGTTTTAAATAATTAATTTGACGTAATGTTTTTAGTAAGATAAAAATTTAACATTCGTTTCTTGCAATGACGAGTCTACACTGCCTGTGTGCGACTTTGTGTTAGTTTCAAGGGCAACAAGTAGAGGCGCCACTTATCAGTGAAATTAACGTAAATTTGCCAAAATTTCCGAACGATTTGAGAAAATTATATAACAATGGGAAGGGCATATTGTGAGGAATAAGGATTGCACATTTGTTTCACATAAAAACATTGCGCCGATTTGAATTTAGGAAAAATACAATTTTGGTTGTATTGCGCATTAAAAATAAAAAGTAAATTTTAAGGAAAATGAACAGGACAGTCTTTATAATTGAATTTACGAATTTTCATTGGTTAAGTACATTAAAGTACATTATCCCTTCTAGTTTAGGGATGAGAACTTATAAATATAGGTGCAAAAATAGGACGGAGAGACCGAGCTGGTAGCGTAGTGGTGACACGACCTGCTTAGCATTTGGGAGATAATGGGTTCGATTCCCGTTACCGTCTACCTTGTATGAGGTTTTTTCAGGGGGCTTTCCTCATACACATGCAGCGGCATGGCCACTGCGTATATGCACACCATGTGCGGCTGCTTAGGTGAATTCTGGAGTAGTATTTTCCCCCTCAGAACCATAACTCCGTTCCTTCTGATCCTATCCTGACCACACCCATCCTTAATCCCACCATGCATATATACGTAATGTATGTATGTATGCTGGGAATCCATGATTGTGGCTGAAGGAGCTCGGAAAGCTCGAGCAACCCGCCCTCCTTCGTGGGAAGGGAATGAAATACGTGGCATTTTCCTTTTCCTAGGAAGGAGAGAGTCTTTAATTCAACTGACAAAAGATACAGTCGCATCTTATGTAAATTTTCAATGTCCAAAGTGGTGACATTGAAAACCAAGTGCGGTCATTTTGTGAAATAGTTACAAATTAACAAATTTCGTGTTAGTTATTAACGTAAAGTTACAAGGTGATTTAATTTACAAAGAAGTAGTCAGACAAAAAGCAGCTGACTTATAAATTGTAATATGGAATCATTTAACATTGGTTCAATTTAAGGTTCAACAACAGTTAGTGTATATAATAACATACTACAAAGTTAAATAATAATTGGCTGGTCTACAATACTAGTTATAAATGGAAGGCTTAAGGATTGTTAAGGAGAATAAAATTTGAAACTTAACATTATATTAAAAAACAATTGGTTTAAATAATTACATCTTAAATTGGGATTGTAATTGATGTAATTTTAAAATTATAACCTGTTCTGTAAACAAGAAAACATTTGATGACAACTTAGGCAAGTGGTATCGAATAGTTGAAGAAATAAACTCTAATTTGGTCTGTCAAAACACCAATGTCGAATTGGTACTTGAAGAATGGAAATAGCAAGTTGTTGGCTAATATCGTAGTGGAGAACTTAAAGATTGATAAGTAATAATCGATAATGGACTAGGTATATTCAACGATAAAAGGTATTCATATTGTATTTCATATTTATGTTGTGTGAAGGATTTAAAGGTCGCGTCCTCCCAAAATAATTATAATTTTTGCCTTTTCGTTGATAATTAAGTTAACCATACAGTAATTAAACCGAAGCAGAACTCGACCATTGAATCCACTTATATGTTCTAGATATTTTATTTAAATAGCTGGATTTAGGAAACGTAGGCCTGATATCCCAATTAGTGTAAATATTAAGGAGGTAATTCCCCGAGACCAAGTAAGCAGAAAACCGAAGAAATTAGGTCAATCATAATTGAATTTTTTGGGTTTTTCATTATAACTATAGATACAGATACAGATACAGATTGATTGTAATACACAAAGTGTTTCATTTTAAACCAATGTTAAGTAACCAAGATCATATGTTCACTTTATATTGCAGTAAATGATAGCCTCAGTAAATTTCCATTTACATAACAAGTTTACGATTTTGAATATTAATACCATTACATTTAAACCAAATAAGTGACAAATTTGTATCAAGTTAGATTGCTTCATAGTTGAATTAAACTCGCTACTTGCCGGTCCTAATCAAAACTAAGTGAACCATTGCTGCTAAATTTTATGATTTGTCTTGAAGGAGGATTAGAACCAAATAGTTGTCAAATAGTAACGAGCTGGGTGAGGCATGTAATTAATACAATTATTAACCTTCGCCGTCACGAAACGGGGTCACCGCTGACCCAGAAAAGACAAAAACGTCAATAGTTTTCACAGATTGTTTTTAAATTAATTCTCCTTTTGAGAATTCGCCTGTTTTTGTAAGAAATTTAATATATTTATAGGGAATCTCAAATCCATTGTTTTTTTTTCTCGTATAAATAATATTTGTTGGTGTGGGTCAGCAATCACCCGATTTTGGGATTCCACGGTACAATTAATATGTGATTTGGATCATGCGCTGTAAGATATTTCACAACTGTTTGTAATATCGTGCATTCCCTGTCATCCCGATTTTGTGTTTTATGCTGATCAGTTGACCATACAATGCAGTGGTTCAAAGGTGTTTTTTTTATAATGCTATATTTACAGTGGTGAAACCGCATTTTTTATAACTATGGATTTGGTGCGTAAAAGACCTTTGCCTGAAAAAGAACTTTATGAAGCGCTGATGGATGATTCAGATGATGCCTATGTGCCTTCTGAAGATAGTAATATATCAGAAACCGATGATATTCTCGAAGAACATGAGGGAAATATTCCACTTGAAGTTTTAGAAAATGAAAGTGTGGTTATGTCTGATCAAGAAGAGGACAGTGACAACAACATTGATGAGGAACATTCCGATGGTGATATCGTTGTGGCTGGCCGCACTTGGAAGTATCTAGCTCCCAAAAAAGGTAGGAAGAGAGTTTCTGAATTTGTTCGACAAGACCAAGGTCTTACAGATAAAAGCAAAAACATAGTGTCAGTGATTGATTCTTTCAAGTTATTTATTTCAAAAGAAATGATAGACATAATTGTAAAATATACTAACCAGAAAAGTGGAAACGAATTGAAATTGCCGTGGGTGAATGTCGATGCAACAGAAATTAACGCTTTCTTTGCAATACTTATACTTACTGGTCGATTTAGAGAAGCTAGAGAAAATCCACATAACCTACGGTCAACAAGCAATCTGTCTTTCAATCGACCTATATAGCGAGCCATTATGAGCAGAAGTAGATTCCAAGATATACTACGATTTATCCGTTTTGATGATTTACATACAAGGCCCCAACGAAAGAGGAAGATAAACTAGCCCCTTCGGGAAGTGGCTGATATCTTAGCAAAAACTGTCGAGAATCGTACTCTCCATCGGCTTGCGGAACCATCGATGAGCAACTGGTCTCCTTTAGAGGGCATTGTCCATTCAGAGTGTATATCCCAAGTAAACCCGGTAAATATGGGATAAAAGTTTGGGAACTCTGCGATGCAGAAAATTTCTTTGCTGCAATTTCCAAGTTTATTTGGGAAAAGAAGAAAATGCCGTTGAAAGAAATTAAGGGCAACGAGTAGTTAAGACATTAGCAAGTCATTGGTATGGAAGTGGTCGAAACATTACAACCGATAATTTTTTCACTGACATTACGCTGGCTGAAGAATTACTGTCAAAAATCTAACATTGATTGGAACTTTGCGTAAAAATAGAAAAGACATACCAAAATGCCTTTTGGATATTGGTTCCCGTGCAACGTTTTCATCCGATTTTAGATTTGGAAAGGACGTGACATTAGTTTCCTATGTTACTAAACCTAAAAAATTCGTGGTATTGCTATCTTCGCTTCACCTTGAACACGAAATAGCAGGAGAAGACAAAAAGTTCAAGCCAGAAATTATTCTTTCTTACAATGATACAAAAAGTGGCGTAGACGTTTTGGACAAAATAGTACGTGAATATTCAACCAAAAGAGCTACAAGAAGATGGCCTCTGCGGCTCTTTCTAAATTTTCTTGACATTGCTTATTACAATGCATTTGTAATATGGATAAATAAAAATCCTAACTGGTTAAGCCAATCATCAATAAAAATCAGAAGGAAGTCATTTCTTGAAGAACTTGGCTCATCGCTGGCTAATGACAATATCCTACGACGAAGTAATCAAATTATACAGGACGGAAGAGGATTTTCTAGAGCCACTTGTAGTGCAATAGAAAGTACCGGAATACAACTTGTAAAAAAGGCCAAAGAATATATTGATACGCAGGGAAAAAAAAGAGGCCGGTGTCATCAGTGTCGTGGTAATGACAATAAATTTTCTAATAAGTGTGATTTATACCACAAATTTGTATGTACAAAACATAGCACCATTATCGAAAAGAAGCAGATTACTTGTCATTACTGTCAAAAAGATGAAGATGGAGAACCATTATAAAGGTGAAATAGTATATTAACGTTTATTGCCAAAATATCAACAACCAAACAATATTTGCAGGTTTTGAGGAAGTACTTTGACATTTTGTTCGAACGTGCTCTTGGCTTTTTCTATTTTATTGTTTGTGTCCAATCATTTATAGTAACTTTTGTTTGGTTTAATTCCATTATTAAAGACGAAAATATATAGAATACGCTGCAAAAGTATAAAATGGAAATAATTCCAACATTTTGAACTTGGGTCAATTTTGACCCGGTTTTGAGATTCCATGTTTTAAACTTATTTTGGGACGGCGAAGGTTAACTGAACACTTGCATACTGATCATTTAGTCAAATTGTTTTTGAGACGAACCATCACAAAGAAGTTATACCACAACGGTTAACTTATCCTTAACAAAACTTGTCTATCATAGTGGGGTAAGTTACTTAATAAATTGTCGTCCATCGTTGGGCACAATAAATTAAGTAGTTAGAATACAATTTGGTATCGAACGTGGGACTTAGGAGTTCGTATTGTAACATCACAGTAGGTTGCGGTCAATATCTCTAAAAAGTTTTATTATCTAATATAGTAACATTAAACTTAAACAATAACACAAAACACAGTAATGAGAATAATTTTAAATAAGCGTAAACAGATATTCAAAATGACCCCCTCGCACATGACACAACTCTTTGCCTCATTGACTGTCGTATTCACTAAAATGTACCTACTTTATTCAACATTTTCGACGGAATTTTAGTAAACTAATGACTATCGAGCATAAACCATAAATTTTGTCTGATGTGAGGACGAACTTTTTCAAGAAGTGCAGGTAACTCTTCCTGTAGGAAGTGATGATAAGATTTAATCGTAATTGGAGGAACTGTCAACCAATTAAATGATCATCAAGTACTGCTGGCCACACGGTTATTGAAAATTGATGTTGAAAATGAGCTTGAAAGATTCCATGGGGATTTTCACTAGTCCATAAGTTATTGTTATGAAAATTTCGTATAGAATCTCTGGCAAAAGTTTCCTCGTCAGTGAACAAAACGTCATTCAAAAAATTAGGCTTTTGGTTGGTTACATTGAGAATCCATTGGCAAAAATTTAGACGCGGTAAGAAGTCCCCAGGTACTACCACCTGTACATATTGAATATGAAACGGATACAATTGCTGCTCATTTAGAATTTTAAATACGGTGAAGTTGCTTACATTCAATATGTTGGCAGTCGTCGAGCTTGTAGACCATTTCCATTACTTAGACCACAGGCTAAATGCATATCTACCATTTCCGCATTTTTAAAATTTTCCATTTTTTTTGAAGACACGAAAATTATTCCCTTACTGACATTAATTTTTTAGCAAACTTATAATGAAAAAATGCTAATTTGACAATTTGATGAGATGGTTGTATTTTATTTAAAAATATTGACAGCAACCTACTAGATAATGTATCAATAGAAATTAAAAATACACAATTTGCAATAAAAAGTTTTATTTCTTTGCTCAATAACGGTGCGTCCTGAGAAGAGAATTCAGACCAATTTGGTTCAGAATTGATGGCGGATCAACCCAAAAAAAAAACACATATATCCCTCCAAAGCGTTTTGCAAATTTCGAGTCAATATCTTTAAAAATCTTTGAAATAATTAATAAAAATGAAAGTTACCACCAAACTGTTGTAAATTTTTTAAATGGTCAAGCTCTTTTTTCAAAAATTCAGGATCACAATCACAAAATATGTTTAGTTCGATCCCCTAAATATTTAACTACAGCATTTTCTTGACTTGTTCATGTAATTTTTTATTAGTATATCTGTCAGAATGTATGGAGATATTAATATGTCTAAAAATGGTAAAAACTAATTCATTTCCTCTATACTAAACTGATCAGCTTGATGAACATTATTCATAAAATCTACAAACTCATTTAATGTTTTTGTCATGTATCTAAAAAACAATAGTTTCGACATATCTATACTAAACTAAAAGTTTTTTAGGTAAAAAATCGTCGGGCAGAAATAAGTTTTCCGATTCGTCCATTTAAACGTTTGTTATTACCAAGCCAAGAGGACTTTACTTGGCGACTCTGTTAAATTGACAATAAGATTTATTGGTCCACTAAAAATACGTTGTGGAAGAGAAGAGATGAGAAAAAAAGATATATCTGTTGGAAGAATTTGGCGTGTGTCTAAGGATACATTTATGCGACTGGCCAAAGCTTTGACCTTTATTTTCCATGAGATACGGATTGTTTTGCTTTTTAAAGCCTAATATAAACTTATATTTACTGATGCTGATTATATGCTGTGTCACTAATTTCTGATTGTTTTACAATATTAAGATTTATCCAAAATATCAAATTTAAGAATTATAGGCACATGGTTTTTGGAATAATTTCACTGGGTTAAGTGAACCAAAAAGGTTTTAGTGAAGTTTGCTTGTTGCTAGCATTATTCTAATATTCTTTCATTTATTAAACATAAGTTATAGATACTAAACGACAGGCCAGTTTTTTTTAATAAGAAACAAAGATTGAGATTAGTTTTAAATACCCTGTGTTGACAAGGTTTGCATTTTACGGTTATTTTCAAATAAAATAATATATGCATGGTGGCTTACAATAATATGCCATCTTCCGAAGACGAATAATATTGAATACCTTTATACAGATGTCGTTCAGAGACTATTAAAGGTATTAAAAAATGAAAGAAACGCTGTTTTATTGCTGTGATTATCTTTCGAAGAGAAATTACGGAGGAAAGATTTTGGTTACTTGAATTCACCTTGTTCGATGTGTGTCGTTATCGATTTTTAGTAGCCATTTATACAAGAGAACCGTTTATCCCCTATTACGTTCTTGCAGATTCATAAATAGATAATTATGTACAAAATTATGTTTCACAGAAAAAGTAAGAAACTCGCATATAGATTGCTTTTATTTATAAATATACACAGTTACCTATTACGTTTAATATAAACACATAATGTACAATGCTAAAATTACACTTAAAATTCTAAAAAGTTAAATTATTTAGAGTTTCATTAAAAATCGAAGAAATGAGGGGATGGTGGAGAATTTAAGTATGCCTGATGAAGAACGGCAAGATGTTCAGCTTTAGCTTGAGCTACTTCAGGTGTATCTTGAGGAATATCGTTACCAACAGCATGTACTCCATGAACTCCAGAAGTGAACTGTCTGGTTCTGAGGATACCAAGGTCGTCGTAGTAGGAGAATGCACCATTTACATTACCAAAAGCATCACGGTTTTCAACTCTGGAGATACCTGGAACTTGGTAATGAAGATTGTAGTTACCCAATGTGTCTTGTTGAACTTCAACGGAATCAATGGGTAAAGCTGCTGCTGTTGCAAGTAATAAAGCGAATGCAATCTGGAATAAAGTATGCTGTAATATAATGGTGTAAATATATTGGTTCACTTACCAAAGTGTTCATTTTGCTAATTTATGTTTGTGTATAGTACGAATTTAACTGCTGCTTGTGATATGACTTTTACAATAACCGTCTCCGTTTATATACTTAATAACTTGAAAGGAAATTGATAAAATCTGTTGTTGTACCTAAAGCCAAAAATAGTAACAAACAGTAATTATTGACTTGGAATTTCACATATACACGTTTCCGCTTTCATTAATTCCTCATTATTCGTATATTATTGTTTGTTTTGTAACATTCTAATAAATTTATAATCTGAATATTGGTAAAATAACATTTATATTGAATGATTAAAATTGGAATATCAGTAAGATATATTAAGATTGTGATAAATCTAAACCTACAATGTTTGTGTATATGTAAGTATTTTGCTATCAATTATCCGTGTACATATTCCAAGTTTACAGATTTACAGCATTTATTGACATAATGCTAATAATGTATAGTTTATTAAAAAAAAAGGTCATTTTATAGATCCCTCTCTTTATTTGGGAAACAATTTAATGCTAAATATGTTATCCATTTCGTGTTAAACATTATCTTCAAGCGTTAGTGTTTTTATAAAATCCGAGAAATTGTTTTAAATAATTGAACTATTCAATAAATATTGACAATAATTGGGTGCACATACGTAATTCTATATTTTTTACATTTTGAAAAATATGTACGCCATAAATTAAAGTACTTTACACGAACCTAAATGCGTTTACAAATTATTTTGCACTATTAGGACTTAATCAAGATAATCAGTACCTTTTCGTTGGTCTACAAATGTTTTATTTATGGTAAATTCAACTTTGTCATACAACAGTCTTCACGAACTTATTTACTAGTATACAATGGCATACAATCGATCCACCGCATTAGATACGTCAGGAAAATCACAATTAAAGGATATAGATACTAATATTACTAAATTTCATTCATAAATAACAGAGGATATAATTTTTTTTCCTTAAACATTTTGTAAGAATTGAAAATCTGCAGACGTAGTTAATTTAAATATTTTCTGCTATAAAATATAGTGTGTTAGTGCAAAAAATATGTAAAAATTTCTTAACCGAGTACTTGTACAATTGCGAAAAAACAAAATTTGTTAAAAGTTGCATTTAAGTGCGCAGAGTTTTGAAATCATGATAAATTTCCACAAAGCGAATGTGTGTCTGGATTTATTTAATGAACTGATTTGAAGTTATTACATTCTTATTAATATTAAATGTTATAAAATGAAGGTAAATGTATTTTTCTTCTTACTGAAAAATATTTGTCACACATTTTAAAGGAACTGCTGTGGTTTATATTGGTTGTATCTTTATTCTACAAATAAGCATCGGCATCTCCAATTAATTGCATCTAAGAGACAAATTGTAAACGACAAAGGTATTTGAGAAAAAAAAATTATCTTTGATCATTATCTATCTCTATCCTTCAATCGTAATTTAAGTACATTAGGCTGTAATGGTTCCTTGTGGAGTGGAACAAAGTAGATTTTCAAACCAACAAAGTGTAAACGAAATGAAATCAAATAATACATAATACTTTTGTGATACGTGCACACTGCAAATAGGCAACGTTGTAAAAACAACAGTAATGATTATGTTAGATACAAATTTAGTCCTTAATTTTAGATAGACGTTAAACGATATTTAAGACTAGATACCAACAAGGAAAAAGAAAACCGAAAAGGGACGGTTGTAAAAATACCGAAAATACCGTTTACGGGTGTTAAACCTTTTTTAATTAATTTGTAATGCTTATATAGATTTTTCTGAAAGAATAATTACCTATATATATATATATATATATATATATATATATATATATATATATATATATATATATATATTAATCTTCAGGTTTCCGCGAGTGCTGGATATGAAGTTGATGTTCTTCCGGGCTTGGTCTCGCGTAGATTCTCCTCCATGGTTCTTAAAAGAACCGATGTTGAAATGACGACGTTTCGGCATAATCTCACCTCCCACTTTCAAGTCTTCGTGTTTTGCTCCTGATAACTCGAACTGAACATATATATATATATATATATATATATATATATATATATATATATATATATATATATATATATATATATATATATATATATATATATATATATATATACTTTGTGATACGTGTATATTGAAAAGGCAACGCCGTAAAAACAACAGTAATGAATTATGTACGATACAAGATTAGCGCGTAATTTGAGATAGCGTTTGATCGCCAATTAAGATTAGAGACCAATATGGAAAAAGAAAATCGAAAATCGGCGCTTGTAACAATACCGCAAATATAACTAAAAATTATTACGTTCAAACCCTACTCGAAGTAAACTTACGTATTTAATAAAATTAATAATATAGTAATAATTCTTAATTACATATTTACTTTTGAACTTAATCGTTCATAACAAAAATTATAAGAATTTACACATTTTAAATCTTCTTTAATTAATAATTAATGCTTGTATAGCATTAAAACACAGGTCATGTGAAAATAAATTAACTTTAAAAAATATTTGTATTTATTTTGTTATAAAGCTGATCGTTATTCAGATATTGGAATTACTGTAGATAATGATATACGTATATCAACACACACGCACGCACACTCACACGGACACGCCCACGCCCACGCACACGCACACGCATACGCACCACACACAAGCTCACGCACACGCGCACATATAAGCATACGGACACGCAAACGCACACGCACACTCACACGCACACGCACACGCACACGTACGCGCACACACGCACACGCACACGCACACGCACATGCACACGCACACGCACGCACACGCCCACGTACACGTACACGACACACACACATGCATGCGCACATTCACGCGCACACCCACACACAGACGCACTCGCATACGCACACGCACTCAGCTCACGCACACGCGTACACGGACACGCGCACATACAAGCATACGGACAAGCAAACGCACACGCACACGCACACGTACACGTACACGACACACACACACACGCACACGTACACAATTATTATAATAAATGTTCGAACAAGTTTCCTCCTTCTTGAATACAGTACCGAATTCTTCTTCAACAATTGTTTACGCTTCTTTGAATGGTTGGCCTGGGAATTTGACGAAGTTCATTAACAACCCTATTCTGGACTTCTATATTTTGCGGTGGCGTCTTATAAATCATATTTTTAAATAGCCCCAGAGGAAGTAATCTAAAGTGGTTAAATCTGGACTTCTTGCTGGCCACCTAAGTGGTCCCCTATTTCCCATCCATTTATCAGGAAATTCGCCGTTAAGATATTCACTTATTATCGCAGCATTATGAGGAGGAGCTCCGTCCATTTGCCACCAGAGAGTCCATCTTTCGCTTAGCGGAACATCATCCAAAGGTCTGATATTTCGTGTGTTAGAAATGCGAGGTAGCGTTCCAAATTCCAACCCACACATTAAAGGACGGTGGCCTTGTCCTCGCATTTGCCTGTTAATTCGTGGATTTTCAACGGACCAGTAGTGCTCGTTATTACGATTAAACATTCCATTAGTGGAAAAATTGCACTCATCCGTCCAAATTATTTGATTGAGAAAGTTGCGATTTTCAGCATTTTGGTATTAAGTTAGTTACAAAATCCAACCGTCTCATATCGTCCCCAGGCCGAAGAGTTTGACTAACGTGTAACTTAAATGGTTTATAACGGTGTTGCTTTAACACTCGCCAAACTATCGTTTTGGCACTTCAATAGTTTGCTCTATTTCTCTGGTAGATGTTGAAGGATTTTCTTAAACCTAAGATGGATAACATAAAGTCATAACTCTCCAAAAAAATGTCTGCTGAAATTAGCAGTGAAGTGAGTGGAAATTCTTATAATTAGTATGGTACTAACAAATAGTACCTGATAGTAATATTTCTTCTTCGGCATCTCTGTCTAGTCTGCTACCATATGCATTTCGAGGTTTCTGAAAACATCCAAATTCTCGCAAATTTTGGTCTAATTTTAAAAATATCTCTGGTTTGGTTGCTGCCTCTCCGGATATTCCCTAAATATCTTTGTTCTGCTCTGACACTATTTCTATTGCAGCTATAAGATATCCTTATTATGTCTCGTTTTCTGAATTTGAAAACATTCTAAAAGAAACTTGCAAATTTTAAAGCACTAACACGAAGAATCTTGCAGTTATTACCTTTTTACAATTAGAAAATGACATGACAAAAGCCAACTCCTGAGTTTTGTTTGATTCATGGGTATCGTGATAATGTAATATTTAGTTTTAATTTAAGAGTATTTTAGTTCGCAGTCGATCAAACCATGAAGTGTTATATATTGCTAAAATCAGCATAACATTCTCCATCGAACGCCATAAAAATATGTCAACACCCACAAGAAAAAATTAACCTGATGATGGTTCAGAATAAACAAAACGTCGCATACCGTATTAGTATTGTGCGTAAAAGATGCATTAATAATGTTTAATCGAATTTTGAAAATTCCTAATAATAAGGTGGCCAAATGCGAAAAACGAAAATCGAAATTTTTAGTTTTTGAGCATAAAACCAAATCCATTCCGAGTTAGCTCAAATTTCTTTTCAGATTATTACTCAGCATCGAATTTAGGAAAAGTGCCAAATTTAAACCTATATCCTATCTCTTATAATAAGCGAGATCCCCATGCTTGCCCTCGAATTTGGAACAGCCTGTACGTCACGTACACGAATTTACGACACGTGCGCACATTACACGACTTATCCTATCTCTTACACGTACACGCTACGACCGCACGTACTCGACTCGTACCTACGACACGTACACAGTACACGTACGACTACGACACGTACACGTACACGTACACGTACGACGTACACGTACACGTACACGTACACGTACACGTACACGTACACGTACACGTA
Organism: Vesta saturnalis; assembly: GCA_036346205.1. Taxonomy (NCBI): domain Eukaryota; kingdom Metazoa; phylum Arthropoda; class Insecta; order Coleoptera; family Lampyridae; genus Vesta; species Vesta saturnalis. Next base: position 6,897,230 of record JARFJB010001495.1, on the reverse strand, counting down.
CACGTACACGTACACGTACACGTACACGTACACGTCACGTACACGTACACGTACACGTACGTACACGTAATCGTACGCCCACACTCACGAGCACAAGACACGCACGCGCACCCGCACACGCACACGCCGACGCACACGCACACGCCAGCGCCTACGCCCACTCACACGCACACGCAAACGCTCGTGCACACGCACAAGCATACGCACACGCACACGGGCACGCACACGCACACGGGCACGCACACACAAACGTACACCCACACGCACATGCAGACGCACACAAAGCGTACAGGCACACGCGCACATACAAACATACGAACACGTACACGTACACGTACACGCATACGCACACGCATACGCACTCGCACACGCACACGCACACACAATCACACTCGCACATACACGCTCACGCACACGCACACATACGTACACACACGCACACGGACACGCACGCTCACGCACACATGCACGCACACGCATACGCACATGCACACGACGCGTACACTCACATTCACGCACACTGACGCACACGCACACACACATGCACACTCACACGCACACGCATACACGCACATGCACACGCACACGCACACACACACACACACACCACACACACACACACACACACACACACACACACACACGGAGACGCAGAGGCAGACGCACACGAACACGTACACGCACACGCACAGGCACACGCACATGCACACGCACACGCACACTCACACGCACACGCACACGCACACGCCCACGCCGATGCATACGCACTCGCCAACGCCTACGCCCACTCACACGCACACGCACACGCACACGCCGATGCATACGCACTCGCCAACGCCTACGCCCACTCACACGCACACACACATGCACACGCAAACGCACGCGTACTCGCACATGCACACGTAAACGCACGCGCATACGCACACGCACACGGGCACCCACACGCACATGCATACGGGCACGCACACGCACACGAACACGCACGCGCACATGCCAACGCACACGCACGCCACAGCCACACCACACGCACACGAACATGACACGCACACGCACACGTACACGCACACGCACACGCACACGCACACGCACACGCACACGCACACGCACACGCACACGGGCACACGCACACGCACACGCACACGCACCACGCACACGACACGCACACGCACTGCCACGCACACGCACGCGACTGCAAGCAACGAACACGCAGTACACGTACAAGCAGCACGCACGACGCACACGCACACGCACACGCACACGCACACGCACACGCACACGCACAGCACACGCACACGCACACGCACACGCACACGCAACGCACACGCACACGCACACGCACACGCACACGCACACGACACGCACAGCACACACGCACACGCACACGCACACGCACACGCACACGCACACGCACACGACACGACACACCACACGCACACGCACACACACACGCACACGCACACGAGCACGCACGACGCACACAACCACGACACGACACACGAACGCAACGCACACGACACGTACCACGCACACATACACGCACACACGCACACGAATACGCACACGTACACACGCGTACACACACATACGCACATACAAGCATACGAACACGCATACGTACATGCACACGTAGACGCACACGCACACGCACACGCACACGCACACGCACACGCACACGCACACGCACACGCACACGCACACGCACACGCACACGCACACGCTCACGCGCGCACAAGCACAAGCACACGCGCACGTACATGCGCATGCTTCCGAATTCGCACACGCACTAGCATACTCACGCGCATGCGTACACACACGCGCGCGCATGCGCATGCACTATGATGTTACCCACATAGCAGCTGCGAAGGTAGCGTCTGTGCTACGCTACTATACTCTACTGTGCTAACCAGACTTAAACTACCTAAGTCCTTCTTAAAAGTATTCTTAGTTAATTGTTAATTGTTCAACAGAAAAAAGGATTTCACTCATAATTGCAGTCGTGTACCAGGAATATGCAAAATGTAAACAATAGGGTCAGAATAATGAAAATAATTGGACTTATTCCTTATATCTTGTTACTGGGGCTCGAGTGGCTATCTCCAAGTGACAGAAAGGTTGGAAATAGATCGGAAGGATTATTTTCTAATTTGTTCTCATTGCTCTTTTTATAATTCTGTATCATAAAGTTTACATTATCGTTGCGTTTTGGGGCGAAAATGGAGCGATAATAATACATAAAGCAAACTTTATTATACAGTTTTGGCGCATTTCGATTTATGGCATTGATTACCTTGGATTTTCAGGTTTCCAGACGTCTAGCCTCTAAAGATTGTGCGAAAAATTGTCAATTTCTAAATGTCAGTTTACTATCAGTGTATCCAATATAAAAAATTCAATCTTACAGTAATGTAAATGAGCAAATAGCAATTTCTAAAATTGTTTTATTACGAATTAGAAAAAATTGTATAAAACACACGTTTCATAATGTGTTGCTGTGTTGGTACTTTTAAATCACTCGTCGCTTTGCGTCTCATCTTACAAATTTGCAATTGCCCGGTGATACTAACAGTCTGATACTTGTATTTCAATATTAAATATGTTTATCAATACAAAAAAAATCGGTGGCGAAATATCAATGTAATAATGACATATGGGTTCTGATATATACACGTGACTAAAAATAGAACCGAATTGTGAATTAAAAAAATAAAAAACTGGAATCCTTAGAAAAGCTATTATTGACGGTTCTAGTTCTATTTCTAGTCACATTTCATAACGTTTTACCAGCTTCTTTAATTCTTCTGCTTAGAAGTTCTTCCCAAGAAATTTAACCAATGGACAACGGCGGTCTTGGGTTCCTCCATGAGCTTAAACCACTTCACCTATCTTGGAGTAAAATATCCATGATTTGTCTAGAAAAATAAGCCATCTGCGTCTTGCTGATAGTGGTTCAAAAAAGCTCCATCACTTAACATTTCTTACTCTTTGTGTTGGTCGGTAAGAATTCAACGCGTAAGCAGCCTTGAACACGAGTTGTGAAATTCGAGCTTTTTCATACTAATGCTGTAAAAGTGGTGTGCCCAACAAGAGGAGATTTATCGACCATAGCACCCCAATCGTTACTCGTCAATCGTATCGCAGTTCTTGCTGTTTCAGAGTCTAGAAGAATACCTTTCGTGATGCAGAAATCAACAAGAGCGGGTTGCTTATTTCTGTCTGAAGGCCAGTACGTTGGTTCACCGGTTGATAAAAATTTCAAATTGTTCGTTTTCAAGGTATTGTATAATTGACGTCCTTTAGGTGTTACGAGTCTGTATCCCCAAATTAGGTGTTTAGCGTTATAATCGCCATCCACTATGAATCGGCGTGTGGTTGAAAAGACATTAAAACGTATGTTTATGTATCTTTATGAATTACAAAACTAAATTTAACCAACTATCTGAAACGTTTAATTTTTAAAAGGTATTTTCGACTAATGTGTGTGTGTACGTAACGTATGGTACAGCGCCAAGATAGGGTTTACTCCTCCACCGGTTAAAATTGTTAGACTAAAATGTCGCATCTGTCAAAATTCATTTTTATCTTCTCAACTACTAATTGTATTATTAAAATTTAAAATGGACCAAATTTTTAACACTAAAATGTTTTCTTTTGCCCACATGTTAGTTAGAAAGGACCATGGCGTTAAACGAAATATTAATCTCAATATAGCTCAAAATTTGAATCTCAGATATGGCATTTGGGCTTAACAGGGTAGTATTATGCAAGAGAGGCGCAGTACTGGCTTAGAGATAACACCTTTGCCCGCAAAAATCATGATTCAATAATTTTGGCCACTTTTGGTTAGACCAGTAACCAATGGTTAGCTTAAAACGAAAATCATTTACAACAAAGACCATACAGAAATTTTAGAGAGACCTTGAAAGTGTGATTATAGCTGGGGTCTGTTGAGGGGTATGAGCTACTTCGTATAATACAAAACGTTAGTTTATTTATATTTAAGAGGAGTTATTGTGTTAAATACTAGTAATTTAAATATTAGCGTATCGGTATGATGAAATCGGGGATCAATTCCCTAAAGTAAAATTAAAATCTACGGTAACCTTGGTCACTGTAGATTTTAATTTTCCCTGATTTGATTTGATCATTTCCCTTAGGGATTTGATCAAATCCCAATTTCATCATTTCCCTGCGACATATACCAATTTTGTACCAGAACTTATGAGCTATACGTTATTGCAATAATTGATGATAAACATATTAATATTGTATGATAAAGAGCAAAGCACTTAATTAACCTTTAATTAACTAACAGAATCACATGGCTATTTTATAAGCCAAATCTATACCATGTATTCAGCACATTGTGTTCTGTTTGGTAATTAATAACAAAACATACTTTTTATACAGTATTGTTTACTTCTAGAAAAATTCATCTTAAGTTTTCCATAGTTTACGTATAGATTATGTAAAAGGTGGGAGAATTAAGTAATGTTAGATTTAACAAGAGTATGTAACGGCGACACTGCAAAACAACGAACAACAAAAAATAAATACCCGTTATGAGATATCATTAATAGTTTATCAATTGATTATAATAACCTTAACATTAATGATATTGTTGCTCAGACAGTATAATACGGAGAAATTAAAATCAGTTTCTAATTTTTTTTTTCAACCGACACCATCTAATTTAATTAAAATTTTAACTAAACCAACAGCCCTTATATTTCCATAATGCAAAAAATAAGGAATTATATGCTTCTAATATGAATAATTAAAAGATCTGATTATTAGATTACAATGGTTTTAACAATTACTTAACCCTAAGGAAAAGTAGCATTACAGAATGGTTTTTTTAATTACTTAAAACTGTTTAATAATTACCACTCTCACCAACACCTTCATTTTTCTATAATCTGATTTTAATGAGCAATACTATCATTTCTGTTGACGTTTCGTATACCTAAAGTTTTGTATATAAACTGGAAGGTCTTCAGCAAACGTATCATTACAGCTTTGCTCTTTCAACTAATCAAAATGTTCACTTTGGTAAGTAAGCAATGACATTATTCAGTTTTATTTAATGTATTGAATTGCAGATTGTACTCGCAGTCACAATTGCCACCGCTTTTGCTGGTGAACAAATCGTTGCTGTGTCACAAGATACCTTAGGCAACTACAATTTGAAATACGCTATTGATGGTATTTCAAGAGTAGAACGTGGTGATCAACTCGGCAATGTAAATGGTGGTTTCTCATACATTGACCCACATGGCATCGTTAGAAAAACTGAATTCACATCTGGTGTACATGGATACAATGCTATTGGCACTGATATCCCACTTCCAGTCCAAGATACACCCGAAGTAGCCCACGCCAAAATCAACCATCTTTCTGTACTCCGTTCTGAATATTTGCGACCAAAAATTCTTGAATTCCAAGGACCTGAAGAAGGTTTTATCGCTGCTCCTATCCCATTACATGCTGCTCCACTTGCACCAGTTGCTCGTTTTGCTGCACCCCTTGCACAGATCGCTCCAGCACCAATTGCTCCAGTTCATTTTGCTCCCTCTCCCATCTCAGCTTTCCCATCTCTTACAGGACACATTGGAATTGGAGAAACACCTGAAGTTTTAGCTGCCCGTGCTCAACATTTTGCTGCACATGCTGCTGCACGTAACGCTCATTTACATCATTAAATGAAATAGGATTATATCGCTTATTTATAAATATATAATATGACAACAACATTAATGTGATTTTATATGAAAGTGTGAATAAAATGTGTTAAATAAGTTTGAAATCATTTTTGATTATGTTACTGTAAATGCTCCATTAAAAATAAGTGTAGAATAAAAGTGTAAAACTTTAGCTTGCAGTGAAGCGTGGCTCACTGCAAAAAAGAAATAATATGAATACAATTCTATTATAATAAAAAAATAAATTAAATGGTAGACTGTTTCACAACATAATCTTTGTACACCCAGGTGTTCAGAAAAGTCAATTAATTTCTATCTAATCGTATGCATAAGTAAGTGAGTAAAAAGAAACTAAAAAATATGTGACTTAATACTTTTATGATGCTTCGCCCATCCATTTTCCAAGCATCTTCTCATTCTAGAACTTGTTGGTTCCAAAAAAAACTACTAACATTTATAGATATTGTTCCATCCGGTAGTTCTGCTGTCAGGGGCATAGTGCATCTACTTAAGTCGGCGGCATACGGAAAACTCTTTTATTTTGAATTTTATTAAAAAAATTAAAAGATCTGCATGGACCAAAACCTAAAACGCAGCCATCAACACACAATCTTTGTTAATAATTTCGAAAAGCAAAACGTATTGTTTTTCTGTAAGAGAAAAGTACCATATTTTTGACGTAATGTTTGTATTAGGAAGTTGTTAAAAATTAGTGATAGCGTTTTAAATATGGAAATGCATTCAACTTGCAAAAATATCTCTTATTAGTTCTTCAGATTTGTTTATATAATAACGTTGAATTTTTTGTTTATGTAAATTAATCAAGAGGGAAATGGCAAGAAATGATTTAAGGTAAATACCTCATATTGTCTCACTTCAGTGTATTATTTTCTTTCCTTCGGGATTAGAATCCCCAACTTTCGCATGCATTTTGATGCTAGAATGAAGTAAATTATTAAACGACTTTTAGTGACTTTTTTCAAGATTTTATGTTATTTTAACAGATTTACTTACCAACTGTACTTCAATAACATTAAATTAGGATACATGGTTACAATTGTTACAAACTGTAATTGAAACAGATGCATTTGAAGCCGCATTAATTGAAATTGCAGAACGTTCTGAAGATAATTCAACACATTCATGTTCCCTTGTTAATTGATTCATTACGGTCCGTATTAGCACAAACATTAGAGAGTTCATCTATAGAAGTTATTGCACGCGCTGAAAGCATTTCTGATACTTCAATTTGCTTATTTGTGGACGCGTCTATGTGGCCTTCTGCTATAGTGGAGCGCTTCCATCCATCATGTTGCTTCACTATAAATAAATCACCGCCACGGTTCGCCAAATGCGACGCTGAGAACCGTCGAAAAAAATGTTCAGAGAAGAGAATAGGTTCTGGTAGGTGGAGGTATTTAGCAGTAATCCTTGGCATCTCGCCCATTTTATTTATACCAATTGGTTGTTGTGTGCAACGGCCATTTTTGTAGTATATAAAAAATCGTTGGTGTTTAATATGAGTTGGCCTCAAGCCATAATATTTTTTGATTAGATTTATCCAATGGTCGTTTCTTATTGCAAACAATGTTGGGTGACTGGTTTTAGTTTTTTGGATTGTAACAAAATGCGCTGCATTTTTATATTCAGTATAATCAATTTGGATGTTGATCAGCTCTTGACGTCTGCAGGCGCCCGAGTAACCTGTAATTAAAATCACCTAAAAACTACATTGACCTATTGTAGGTCACAAAATATCATCTGTCAGGTGTACCATTAATACATTTTTCTATTTCGCTTTATTCTAGTACTTTTCATTTCTTGGTCACAAACCCTACCGACGATTATTTAAGAAATGCTTATAGTTTCATGAATTTTGGTATTTCCACGTTTTGTCGAATGTGGGATATTGAGCGTAGCATGCAGTAACTCTTCCATAAACTGAAACCTTTGTAAGTTTTACTTAGAATTTCGAAATGGCAATAAAGACATTTTCTGTAAAGCTATTAAATTAACTCACTATTGCCAACCTAACTATTTTAAGTCGTCTGTAATTTGTCACAATGTAACGAAAATAAAAAAAAATTTGTTTAAGGACCAAACATTTATTAACCAAAAGAAAAAAAAATATATCTCATTTTTGGTCGAAAAAATTTAAATGTACTGTATAGAAATGAATGAGGTGATGAAAACAAATAATTAAATAATATATAGCGTTGGTAAAATTTAAATGTACTGTATAGAAATGAATTAGATGATGAGAACAAATAATGAAAAATATATAAAGCGTTGGTGTTATATCACCCCCAATAACGAAAGGGTGATTCAATTTAAGTTAATTGCGCGCGTCGTCGAAGTTAGCTGCAGTTTCCTTCTTTAACGCAGAAAAAGATTTTTATAACAGTCAACGATATTAATCAAGTTTCTAACCACACAAAAAAAATTAATACCTACACTTTACAGTGACTCACACTGGTGTTGAAATGTCTTTTAATGTTCGATTCATGAAAATGTGAACGATTGTGGTGAGTATTATACATATAATCCTTGTATATACATATAAAATATGTTCAGTTAACCAAAAAAAAAAAAAAATTGTGACGATAAGTATGCAATTGATAATAATTCCTGTTTTTTTTTGTAGATAATTTTTTTACACAATTTTGTTTTGCTCTGTCTTGTGAAGCTGATAAATAATAAAAAAAAGGGAAGAAGAAGAACTGATCACACAGCACAATAGTGAAGGGAATGTAAATGCATGTGGTAGGTAAGAGGTACTAATATATATGTGAAGATTATTATAAGGAGGAATAGGAATAAATTAATGATCTTATCTGCTCGTAGGTGGGTTGATGACTGAAGATGACAGCTGACGAACCCTAGGTAGATCGGTTTTTCTTCTTTGTTTTCGAAAACAGCGATTGCAGACTGAGACGATACCAACAGCTATAAAGTGCGATGAATTTGATAGTGAACCAATATGATGACGAGTGGTGAACTCTACCAGGAGGCTAAAATGAAGTACTAATGTAACGAATAAATTCTAAAGTGGCTTGATTACTTACAGACAATGGAGTCCCCTTTTCTTTCGTGTAAGTTTGTAATTTGTAAGTTAAAGAAATTCTTTGCATAAATCCGCTTTTTTTTTAATTTTAGCGTAACTTTTGTTAAACAAATTGAAAAGTTTAACTAACGTAGAAATAAATATCCCTTCTACAAAAAGGAAGATCGGAACAGCTGATGATCTGTTTATCTCAACGTTAGACAAAGAATTGCTCTTTTAACAATGGTCTAGCCTTATCCAGCGTTTCGGAAGAATGTCAAGAAAACAGATTAGAATTTATTTAATTTTTGATATCGGTAGTGACATTTACCATTTTTAACCAAAATGTTGAAAAAGGAACCTAGTTTAATATAATTATAAGTTAGAATTTTTTTGAAAATTGAATTGATGAGATTGAATGCATGGACAGGGAAAAATGCAATGATAGTAATTATATATATATATATATATATATATATATATATATATATATATATATATATATATATATATATATATATATATATATATATATATATATATATATATAACGGTATCTTACTGAGCCCGACCCCCGCGCTAGTATACAAAACGTTGTGTGGCTCGATTTTATGTTATCCGTACGTTGTGAATCCCGGCAGCGTTGTCGATGTTTTCTAGCTGTTTTATATAGATATGCACTTATTATTCTCTATTTTTCCTTATTTTTAATTATATATCGGGGATTACACTTTTGTTATGTATTGACAAGCTAATATACTGTAAGAAAAATTTCAAACAGAAAATAGCGGAATATGAAAATGTAAACTTTTACTATTATTATATATATTAAAATACTTATCTTATTTGGATTGTTTATTTGGTGTGTTTCTATATACAATCTATCTAAATATTTCGGTAACACCTACAGTTATCTTTCGTCAGTAGTAGTATTTTCTAATAAAATTGTTAAAGATGTGAAATTTGAAAATTAAAACATAAACACAAACCTGCTATTAAAATAACAGTTTGGAAAACGTATAAAGCCAACTATAGAATACAATTTTAGTAAAGAGTAACTAGAGAATTAAGAGATTAAGTGTTGTTAAACTGTCTTTAAGATGGCAAATCATAACACTCTCCAACAGTCGAAGGCTAATAATGAAAAATGTCCACCAAGAAACAAATTTAACAAAATGTATTGAGACACTAAAAGCTAAAATTAAAATTCAAGTCAAGACGTATCATCATACCCTTTTTTTTAATTATACGACGGCAAAGCTTATTTAATCGGAGACTTTCTTCTTGTATATTTTTCAATAGCTTCACGTTCTAAACGAACATAATAATGTGTTTGTACTGGTAATATTTCTATATTGTCAAATTGGATATCATGATTTAAATTATTTAAGAGATGATCAGCTACCGCAGACTTCTCTGGTTGACTTAATCTACAAAATCTCATATGTCCTTTATGTCTTGTATCAAAACTACGTTTTGTGGTTCCAATGTATACTTTTCCACATGAACAATATACACTCGAAAGATGACAATGGATTTGAAATATCTTTTGGTGACCTTAAATGTTCTTTAATTTTTCTTGTAGGTTAGAAATAGTGCTAACACCATATTTAATTAAGATTTTCTCAGTCCTATCAGTAAGTTAATATCTATTACCTTGTAAGGATTTTGTTAAATATTTATATTCATGTTTTAATTAAAATTTAAGATCACAAATTCGTTTTGCTCGATCTACTAAAGATTTAATTATACAAATTTTCTGACGTAGATGCTGGTTGGATAAGTTATGAAGAAATCTATCAGTATGTGTTCGCTTTCTGTAAACCTTAAAAGATATTAAAGTATTAATTTTTTACACTTATGTCGTATGTCGAATTTGAAAAAAATGTCTTAGAAAATTTCTATTTGGCAAACATGACTTTTGAATCACAAAATTATCAATTTTTATAATTTTTTGCAGTAACTTTTTCAAACAATTTTTTTTATTTCAATTCTCAATTATTTGGTTTCCATGGTGACCACGAACAAGGAATACTAGATTTAAGTATGTAGCTCATTTTTATCACAAATTTTAAAATTGGGACTTTTTGATAATAAGTATGGAACTGTTACGTTTAGACAAATAAAGGTTTAGATAAACTTACGTTTTGTTTTGACGTTAAATCGTAATAAAAATAGGGTTTCCATTTGATTTTTTGAGTAACTTGCATTTTTGATAGTCAAGATAAATAAATTTTTTATTACTAACCTGAGAAATCGCCGTTATTTACCCCATACCTTTAATGAGACGTAATATTTCTCTCCTAGGTAAATAATGAAAATAAAAACGCCTACTAAATAATGATTTTATTTATTTTTAATGAATGAAACAAAACTCATAACTCTAAGAAAAAAAACAAACCGGAAAATTTGACAAGATAGAAATTGCTAATTAACTGCACAATTAACTAAACATATTGAGAGTTATAGTTAATTGTGCAGTTATGACAAATCATGTGTATCCCGGCATTTCCGGTCTTAACAGAATTAACATTATTAGTTACAAGTAACCGTTATGGGTTAATAATGAATTATGTAATTTGTCATTTTGTCAGTTTTAGTTTGTCTTTGATAGTTTGACAAATAATGCCCAGTCTACCTGATATTTTGAAAGTGGATAGAAAGTAACATAATAATATTCAAGTACTAATTCAATCAAATTACAATTTTAACAGTTTTAAAAATCTATATACACCTCGGTTTAAAATTGTTCGGTTAATAATGGCTCACTTCTCAACCTAGGTGTATAATATACTATTTTGATTACAGTAACTTAATAATTCGTTATGCGAGAAGCACCATATTAAAAATATACACATACGTACCCGTACGGCACGTAAAGATTGCCAATATTTTAAAGATGTGCAAAAAGAATACTTTGCACATGTTTTTCTATTAAATGCTGATCCCAATGTACGGTTCGTGAAGATCGAGAGTTTGTATATAAAAGCGACCTCTGAAGCGGCCTCCTCAGAACTATTCTGTATATAGTGGAGGTATAAACGGACATTATGAGGCCCGACCTAATTTTCGGATTTACACGTTTTGATGCCTATACAATCATATTTTGATGATATATATACTTTTGTTGAGCCCGGATCGGGCTCAACAAGGTTTTTCGGCTCAAGAGAGGACGGTTTATATATGCTACGGCTCAGCAATGACCATTTTATATATATATATATATATATATATATATATATATATATATATATATATATATATAGTGTGAATGAGTATTGTGAGAATGAAAAAAAATGAAAGTTAACCCCTAAGCTATAATTTAAGTGTTTAATTTAAATTATAAAACTGTAAAACAAAAAAAATATTGTGTTCAATGACTATTGAACTGTAACAAATCAATAAATCAGATTGAAGAAGCCCGAAACACAGAAGAAAATAATATAAAACATTTGTCACACAAGGCCTTCTAATCGTTCATTGAAATCTTAAACTTGTGTTACAATAGTTGACATTCTATAGTATTTTGTCATTACACTCACTACTATTCCAATGAATTAAAAAAGTGAAGTTTTCTTAATTATGATGCACTTGTTCAGTCTCAAATTGAACAGGACCTGCATCATTCTGCAGTCGTTATTAATAATTAAGTTAAATTGCAACTTTCGTAATTTGGCACAAAGAAATTGTAAAATAAACATTAGTCAGCAGTATTACTAGGTCAATAATATCAAGAACGCAGCGTACCAAAATATAATTAAATTAAATTGTAATTGTGAGAGTAAAAGCTTCTCACAACGCCCATGCAGTAAAGACAAGGAAGGCTCAAACCAACCTTAATCTCTGTCAGTATCTACAACGATCAGATACCGACAGAAATTAAAGGCCATGGTAAGAAATGTTAAAAGTTCAACAAATTGACCAGCAATCAAAATGAAATAAGCAAGGCGATGGATAAACTGTTAGCAAATATGAAACATACTCGGTATCACGGAAGGCGAGGTATACGAAAACGGGCGTCGGAGTGCATTAATGGCATGATTGGAAAAATCATTAAGCGCACATCAGGTGCTCTTGACAAGCAGCAACCACATGAACTACAAGACATCCAGATTCAGCAATTATAGACTCTACTACAACGAGTAAAAGCAAAATTAGAGCAAGAAGACAAATCAACACGTGGCAAGAGAAAAATCAACGAAAGTGGACTGCGATTGATAAACTGCACAAATACATTAAGGTACATGAAAAAATATTTCAGGATACCTATTTTACAGCAAACGAGCAGATCTATCCATGGTGTGACGAAGTATGCATCAAACACGGAAGTAAAATAGACAAGATCACACAAGAAAATAAGCCCTGCAATGTTGCACTGCCAAAGGTGAAACGCCCTATATTTATTATCTTCGAAAAGGTAATACACGTTTGTAGCAGGTAAGGAAGAAGTAAGTTGCAATATTTAAAAGTAAAACTAGTACAGGCAGCTAAACTAATCCAGCATCTCCAGATTACAGAGTTCAGCGATGCAACAGCATGGGATATTCTTAAGAGCAGATATATCAACAGATCATTGAAGAAACAACCAAATTCCTCAAAATAATATTACAATCGTTAGAAGCCGTGTCCCAAGCCAGGAAAACAAAATATGCTCTCTCACAAAAGAATCCCTGATGGAAGAACATCTATTAACAAGTATGCTTCTACTGGAACCAACAGCACAGATTGCATTTGAAGGATTAGTACCTCCAACCAGGCACGCCGTTGTCGAAGAAAAAAATATCTATGTTTCAATTGCATGGAACATAACAACACACCTTCTGCTACTCCCCGAGGACTAAAAAATCCAGTAAAACCAACAAAGTCAACAGTGCACGGAGCGACAAAATTTGTTATGCGTCCATAAAGCTCTAGAGAAAAGAGGTCCTATTATCCACAACGATGGTTACAATTACAGATGTCCTCCACGAGCTCCAAACATCGCGAGTATTGGTCGACCCTGTATCGCAGGCATCATTCACCACGGAAGCTTTGGCGTAATTATTAAAATTGCCCAGGCAGAGAATACTTGCAGAAATCAGTGGTCTTGGAGGAGCAGCACCGAGCAATACAGCTTCAAAAATAGCCTATTGGTTCTTCTTTGTAAATAAGACAAATCTATTATTATAAATAGTTGTGGTATTAGATTTAATAAACAGAATTGAGTTAGATATCACTAGTTCTACTACTCACAGGGTACAAGGACAGTAGTACAGGGGCACTTGTCGTTGCCATCTTGGATTTTGACGTCACAAGACCGCCCACGTGGGGGCCGAATTTTTCACCCTTATTTTACTCGCTCACGTGTAGGACGTATATTTTCACCCCTATTTTTTACATACTCACGTGTGAGACCGTATTTTCAACCCTTTCTTCACGAAGACCCTTTTCAACCCTAATTATTTTTACTCGCTTACGTATAGGACGTGTATTTTCAGCCCTATTTTTTACACATCCACGTGTAGGACGTGTTTTTTCCCCCTATTTTATGACAACTCACGTATAGGACTCGTACTTGCAACCCTTATGGTTTCTTTTCGAGGTCAACCCTAATTAGAGCCTTTTTTGCACATGCTCACGTGAGGGGCTGGCCTTGGTGCTGGGAGCTGGACCTGGACCTAGGTCTTGGACTTGAGTTGGTCTTAGGGTTACTTTTGATTGTCTCTAATTAAGGTCCTTCTGACTATATTAATAGCAGTGCCCCTGGAGGTTAGGCAAATGCACACGCATACAATGTTGGAAATTCCATAACCAATAAGATATTATTATCGATCCTATTGTTTAAATGGTCATATACTATTCGATGATCTTTTACCTATACGAGAAAACGTATTTCTAATAAGAGGTTCTTGTACGACACGTGTAGGGCTTCGCAACTTGCTCTCCGGCCTTCGCCCCATGGCCGGAGGTGGTGTGGACCTAACCTTATAAGATAAGTGTAGAGCTTAG
>JARFJB010001495.1:6872500-6877500 GCA_036346205.1 Vesta saturnalis | reverse complement strand
CAACGCACACACGCACACACGCACAACGCACACACGCACACACGCACACACGCACACACGCACACTCGCACACGCGCACACACGCACACTCACACACGCACACGCACGCACACACGCACACACGCCACACCACGCTCACACGCACGCACACGCACAAACGCACACACGCACACACGCTACACACGCACACGCCACACGCACACGCGCACACGCAACGCACACGCGCACACGCACGACACGCACCACGCGCACACGCACACACGCACACACGCACACACGCACACACGCACACACGCACACACGCCAGCACACGCAACCGCACACGCACACACGCACACACGCACACACGCACACACGCACACACCGCACACGCACCGCACACACCACACACGCACGCACACGCACAGCACCACAGCACGCGCACACGCGCACACGCGCACACGCACGCACGCGCACACGCGCACACGCGCACACGCGACACACGCACACGCGCACACGCGACACGACAGCCACACGCACACACGCACACACGCACACACGCGCACACGCACACACGCACACGCACACAGCCACGCACACGCACACACGCAAGCACACGCACACACGCGCACAGCACGCACACGCACACACCGCACACACGCACACACGCACACACGCACACCGACACACGCACACGCACACGCCACACGCACACGCACACACGCACACCGCACACGCACGCACAACGCACACGCACACACGCACAGCACACACGCACACACGACACGCGACGCGCACACGCACACGCATACGCACAGCGCACACGCACACACGCACACGCACATACGCACACGCCACACGCGCACACCGCATACACGACGCACAACGCACTACGCACACACGCACACACGCACAACGCACACGCACACACGCACACGACGCACACACGCACACGCACACGCACACCACACACGCACACACGCACACACGCAACACACGCACACCGCACACGCACACACGCACACACGCACACACGCACACACGCACACACGCACACACGCACGCACACACGCACACCGCACACGCGCAACGCACACGCGCACGCACACCGCACACACGCACACACGCACACACGCACACGCCGCACACGACAGCACACGCGCACACGCCACACGCACCACGCGCACACGCACACGACACGACACGCACACACGCACACGCACAACGCACACACGCACACACGCACACGACACACACACGCACACACGCACACACGCACACACGCACACACGCACACACGCACACGCACACGCACACGCACACACGCACACACGCACACACGCACACACGCACACGACACACGCACACAGCGCACACGCACACACGCACACACGCACACACGCACACGCACACCGCACACACGCACGCACACGCACACGCACACACGCACACCACACGCACACGCACACACGCACACGCCACACGCCACGCACACGCCACACGCACACGCGCACACCGCACACACGCACACACGCCACACGCCACACGCACACACGCGCACACACGCACACACGCACACACGCACACGCACACACACGCACACACGCACACACGCACACGCACACGCACACACGCCACACGCCACACGCCACACGCACCACACGCAACGCACACGCACACACGCACACACGCACACACACACACGCACACACGCACACACGCACACACGCCACACGCACACGCACACGCGCACACACGCCACACGCCACACGCACGCACACCGCACACGCGCACACGCGCACACGCGCCACACGCGCACCGCACACGCGCACACGCACACACGCCACACGCGCACACGCACACGCACACACGCACACACCGCACACCGCACACCGCACACGCACACCGCACACGCACACGACGCCACACGCACACACGCACACACGCACACACGCACACGCCACACGCACACGACGACACGCCACACGCACAACGCACCGCACACCACACGCCACCGCACACCGACAGCACCACCGCACACCGCACACGACACCGCACACGCACACCGCACACGCCCACCGCACACACGCACACCGCCACACGCCACCCACACACGCACACACGCCACCCACGCCACACGCACACAGCACACACGCACCACACGCACACACGCACAGACACACGCCACACGCACGCCACACGCAACCGCACACGCACACGCACACACGACCACGCACACGCACACAGTACAACGCACACACGCACACGACACGCCACACGCGCACACGCCACACGCCACGCACCACGCACGCGCACACACGCACACACGCACACACGCACACGCACACACGCACACCACACGCACACGCACCACGCACGCACGCACACGCACACACGCACACACGCACACACGCACACACGCACACACGCACACACGCACACACGCACACACGCACACGCACACACGCACACACGCACACCGCACACACGCACACACGCACACCGCCACACGCCACACGCACAACGCACACACGCACACACGGCACCCACACACGCACACACGCACAACGCGACACCGCACACGCGCACACGCGCACACGCGCACACGCACACCGCACACACGCACACACGCACACACGCACACCGAACGCACACACGCACACGACGCACACACGCACACACGCACACACGCACACCGCACACACGCCACACGCACACACGCACACACGCACACGCACACACGACACGCACCACGCCACACGCACGCACACGCGCACACGACGCACACGCGCACGCGCACACACGCACACACGCACACACGCACACACGCACACACGCACACACACGCACACACGCACACGCACACACGCACACGCACACCGCACACACGCGACACACGCACACACGCACACACGCACACCGCACACCGCACACGCACGCACGCACACACGCACACCGCACACGACACACACGCACACACGCACACGCGCACACGCGCACGTCGCACACGCACACGCGCACACCGCACACGCGCACACGCGCACAGCGCACACGCGCACACGCGCACACGCGCACACGCACACACGCGCACACGCACACACGCACACACGCCACACGCGCACACACCACACGCGCACACGCGCACACGCACACGCCACACGCACACACACGCACACACGCACACGCGCACACGCACACACGCACACACGCACACGACAGCACACCGCACACACGCACAGACAGCACACACGCACACACGCACACACGCACACACACACACGCACACACGCACACACGCACACACGCACCACCACGCACACGCACACGCACACGCACACACGCACACGCACGCACACGCACACACGCACACGCACACGCACCCCCCCCCCCCCCCCCCCCCCCCCCCCCCCCCCCCCCCCCCCCCCCCCCCCCCCCCCCCCCGCACACACGCACCACGCACACGCACACACGCACACACGCACCGCACACACACACACCACCGCGCACAGCAACGCACACCGCACACCCACACACGCCACACGCCACACCCACACGCCACACGCACACACGCCAACGCCACACGCCACACGACACGCACACACGCCACACGCACACCGCACACCGCACACGCACCACACGCACCACCGCACCGCACACACGCACACGCACACACCACACGCACAACGCACACGCACACACGACACACGCACGACACGTACCACGCACACACGCACACACGCACACCCACACGCACACACGCACACGCCACACGCACACACGCACACGCACACACGCACACGCACACACGCACGCACACGCACACGCCACACACACACGCCACACGCACACACGCACACACGCACACACGCACACGCACACGCACACGCACACACGCACACACGCACGCACACGCACACCGCACACCGCACACACGCACACACGCACACGCACACACGCACACACGCACACGACACGCACACACACACACGCACACACGCACAACGCACACACGCACACGCACACCGCACACGCACACGCGCACACACGCACGCACACACGCACACGCACACGCACACGCACACACGCACACACGCACACGCACACCGCACACACGCACACGCACACGCACACGCACACACGCACAACGCACACACGCACACACGCACACGCACACACGACACACGCACACACACGCAACGCACACGCGCACACGCACACGCACACACGCACACACGCACACACGCACACGCACACACGCACACACGCACACACGCACACGCACCACGCACACGCACACCGCACACGCGCACACGCACACACGCACACACGCACACGCACACACGCACACGCGCACACGCACACGCCACACACGCACGCGCACACGCGCACACGACACGCGCACGCACACGCACACACGCACACGCACACGCGCACGCACACGCACACGCCACACGCAACGCGCACACACGCACACGCGCACACGCGCACACACGCACACACCGCACACGCGACACGCACACGCGCACACGCACACACGCACACACGCACACACGCACACGCACACACGCACACACGCACACGCACACACGCACACGCACACGCACACGCGCACACGCACACACACGCACACACGCACACACACGCACACACGCACACACGCACACGACACCGCACACAACGCACACGCGCACACGCACACGCCACACGCACACACGCACACACGCACACGCACACACGCACACGCACACGCCACACGCACACACAAGCACACACATGCACACACGCACACACGCACACACGCACACACGACGCACACGCGCACACGCGCACACACGCACACACGCACACGCGCACACGCACACACGCACACACGCACACACGACACACGCACACGCGCACAACGCACGCACACGACGCACACGCACACGCACCACGCACGACACGCACACGCACACATGCACACACGCAAACACGCACACACGCACACACGCACACACGCACACACGCACACACGTACACAC
>JARFJB010001495.1:6850000-6867500 GCA_036346205.1 Vesta saturnalis | reverse complement strand
CACACGACACACGCACACCGCACACGCACAACGCACACGCCACGCCACACGCACACGCCACACACGCCACGCACACGCACACGCACACGCGCACACGCACACGCACACGCACACGCAACACGCACACACGCACAACGCACACACGCACACGCGCACACGCACACACGCACATACGACACGCACACGCACATACACACGCACACGCACACGCAACGCACGACGCCACACGCCACGCACATACGCACCGCACACGCGCTACGCACACGCCACACCGCACACACGCACACCAACGCACAACGTAGCACACGCACACACGCACACACGCAACACGCACCACACGCACACACGCACACGCGCACACGCACACACGCACACGCACACACACACGCACACACGCACAGCACACACCACACGCAACGTACAACGCACACGCACACACGCACAACGCACACACGCACACGCACACGCGCCACACGACACCGCACACGCGCACGCGCGACACACGCACGCACAACACACAACCACACGCACAACGCACACACGCACACGACACACGCACGCACACGACATACGCGCACACGCACACCACACGCACCACGTACACGCACACGCACACACACACGCACACGCACACACGCACACACCACACGCGCACACACACGCACACACGCACACACGACAACGCACCCACACGCACACACGACAACGCGCACACGCGCACACGCGCACACGCACCACCCACACGCACACGCACACGCACAACGCACACACGCACACACGCACACACGCCACACGCACACACGACACACACGCACAGACGCACACACGCACACACGCACACACGCACACACGCACACACCACACACGCACACACGCACATGCACACGCACACACGCACACACGACAACGCACACGCACACGCACACCAACGCACACACGCACACGCGCACGCGCACGCACGCACACGCGCACACACGCGCACACGCGCACACGACACACGCGCACACCGCAACGCGCACGCACACGCCACCGCACACGCGCACACGCGACAGCGCACACGCGACACGCACACGCACGCACACGCCACAGCACAGCGCACACACGCACACGCACACAGCGCACACGCACACACGCACACACGCACACACGCACACACAGCCACACGCACCGCACACACGCACACCACGCACACCGCACCGCACACGCACACACGCACGCACGCACGCACGACACACGCACACGCACGCACGCGCACACACGCACACGCACGCACGCGCACGCACGCACGCACGCACGCACACGCACGCGCACACACCACGCGCACACGCGCACACGCATACGCGACACGCACACGCGCACACGCCACACGCACACGCGCGCGGCACCGCACACGCACACACGCACACGCACACGCACACACGCACACACGCACACACGCACAACGACACACGCAACGCACACACGCACGCACACGCACAACGCACAACGCACACACGCACGACACGCACAGCACACGGCACGCACACGCGCACACGCCACACGCGCACGCACACGCACACGCACACACGCACACACGCACACGACACGCACGACGCACGACACCGCACACGCACACACGCACACGCACACGCACACACGCACGCACACGCACACACGCACACGACGCACACACACGCACACACGCACACACGCGCACACTCGCGCACACGCACACGCGCACACGCACACGCACACACGCACACACGCACACACGTACACGCACACACGCACACGCACACACGCACACACGCATACACGCACACACGCACACACGCACACACGTACACACGCACACAGGCAAACACGCACCCACGCACGCACGCACGCACGCAGCACACGCAACGCACACACGCGCACACGCGCACAGCCACGCGCACACGCGCACACGCGCACACGCGCACGCCACACGCGCACACGCGCACACGCGCACACGCACACACGCGCACACGCGCACACGCGCACACGCGCACACGCACACACGCACACGCACACGACGCACACGCGCACACGCACACGCACAACGCACACGCACACACGCAACGCACACGCAGCACACGCACACACGCACACGACACGCACACACGCACACACACACGCACACCGCACACACGCACACGCACACACACGAACGCACACACGCACACACGCACACACGCACAACGCACACGCACACAGCACACGTACGCACACACGCACACGACGCACAACGCACACGCACACGACACGCACACCGCACACGCGCACTACGCGCACACGCACACGCACACGCACACACCACACGCACACACGCACACGCACACGCACACGCACACACGACACGCACACACGCACACACGCACACGCACCACACGCACACACGCACACACGCACACGCACAACGCACACACGCACACACGCACACACGCACACACGCACACACGCACACACGCACACGCACACGCACACACGCACGACAGCACACGCACACAGCAGCACACGCACACGCACACACGCACACGCACACGCACACGCACACGCACACGCACACACGCACACACGCACACACGCACACGCACACGCACACACGCACACACGACACACGCACACGCACACGCACGCCACACGCACACGCACGCACGACACGCACACCGCACACACGCACAACGCACACAGCAACGCCACACGCACACACGCACACACGCCACGCGCACGCACGCACACGCGCACACCACGCGCACACGCCACGCACAACGCAGCACACGCGCACACGCCACACGCACACGCGCAACACGCACACCGACGCGCACACGCGCACACGCCCACGCCAAGCACACGCACGCGCACACGCGCACACGCACACGACACGCACACGCCACACGACGCACACCACACGCCACACGCACACGCGCACACGCACACCGCACTACGCAACGCGCACACGCACACGCACACACGCACACGCCACACGCACACACGCACACACGACAACGCACACACGCACACGCACACACGACACGCCACGACGACACGCACACGCACACGCACCACGCAAGCACACACGCACACACGCACACGCAACGCACATACGTACAACGCACACACGCACACGTCACACGACACACGACAACGCAACCAACCCATACGCCGCACACGGCCACACGCCACACGCACACGCATACGTCGACGCACACGCGACACACGCACGACACGCTACGACACACGCACGCACACACGCACACACGCACACACGCACACACGCACACACGCACACGCACACTCGCTCACGCGCACAACCGCACACTCGCACACACGCACACACGCTCACACGCACACACGCACAATCGCACACGCACACGCACAACGCACACGACACACGCACACCGCACACGCGCACACGCGCACACGCGCACACGCACACGACGCACGCGCACGCGCACACGCACACACGCACACACGCACACGCACCACGCACACGCACACACGCACACGACGCACACACGCACACACGCACACAGCACACAGCGCACACACGCACACACGCACACGCACACGCACACACGCACACGCACACACGCACACACGCACACACGCACACCGCACACACGCCACACACGCACACGCACACGACGCACGACACCGCACACACGCACACGACGCACACGCGCACACGCACACGCACACGCACATACGCACACACGCACACACGCACACGCACACGCCACGACGCACACGCACACGCAGCACACGCCACACGCACACAGCACACACACGACGCACACGCACACACGCACACACACGCACACGCACACACGCACCGCACACGCACACACGCACCACACGCACACAGCACACACGCACACGCACACGCACACACGCACACACGCACACGCACGCACACGCACACACGCAAGCACACACGCACCACCGCAACGCCGCACACGCACGCACACACGCACACACGCACACACGCACGCACACGACACGCACACACGCACACGCCACACGCCACGCACACGCACACACGCACACGCACACGCACAACGCACACACGCACACCGCACACACGCACACACGCAGCACACGCACACGCACACGCACACACGCACACACGCACACACGACACACGCACACACGCACACGCACACGCACACACGCAACACACGCACACACGCCACGCACACGCACACACGCACACCGCACAACGCAACGCACACACGCACACGCGCACACGCACAACGCACACACGCACACGCACACACGACACACGACACGCACACACGCACACGCACACACGCACACACGCACACGCCACACGCACAACGCACAGCACACACGCACCACGCACACACGCACACACGCACACACGCACACACGCACACGCGCACACGCGCAGCACGCGCACACGCACGCACCGCACCGCACCGCACACGCCACACGCACCACGCACACACGCGCACACGCACACAGCGCAACGCGACAGCGCACAGCACACACGCACCACGCACACGCACGCAGCACACGCCACACGCACACGCACACACGCACACACGCACACACGCACACACACGCACACACGCACACACGCACGACGCACACACGCACACACGCACACGCACACACGCACACCACACGCACACGCACGCACACGCACACACGCACACACGCACGCACCACGCCCACGCACACGCGCACACACGCACCACGCACGCACACGCACACCGCACGACGCACACACGCACACGCACACACGCCACACGCACACGCACTACGCGCACACGCGCACACGCGCACACGCCACGCACACGCGCACACACGCACACAGCCACACGCACACGCACACACGCACACACGCACACACGCACAACACACGCACGCACGTACGCACCACGCAGCACACGCACACACACACGCACACGCACAACGCACACGCACACACACGCACACGCCACACGCACACACGCACACGCACACGCACACACGCACACACGCACGACAAACGCACACACGCACACACGCACACGCACACACGCACACGCACACGCACACGCGCACACGCACACGCGACAGCGCACGCGCACACACGCACACGCCACACGCACACACGCACACCGCACACACGCACACGCACACGCACACACGCAGACACGCGCACACCGCACACGCACACACGCACACGCACACGCACACACGCACACGACACACGCACACACGCACACACGCACACGCACACGCACACACGCACACACGCACACGACGCACACGCCACACGCACACACGCACACACGCCACACGCGACACACACGCACACACGCACACGCACACGCACACACGCACACGCAGCACCGCACACGCACACGCACACGCACACACGCACACACACGCACACACGCACACACACGCACACACGCACACGCACACGCACACCGCACACACGCGACACGCAGCACGCACACGCACGCACACAGCACACGCACACGCCACACGCACACACGCACACCGCACACACGCACACGCGCGCACACGCACACGCCACACGCACACACGCACACACGCACACGACGCACACGCACACACGCACACACGCGACAACGCACACGCACACACGCACACGCCACACGCACACACGCACACGACGCACACGCACACGCACACACGCACACGCACACGCACACACGCACACGCACCGACACGCACACGCACACACGCACAGACACATCGCACACACGCACACACGCACACGCACACACGCACACGACGCAACGCACACGCACACACGCCACGCACACACGCACACGCACACACGCACACACACGCACACACGCACACACACGCACACGCACACACGCACACGCGCAACGCGCACACGCACACGCACACGCACACGCACACACGCACACACGCACACACGCACACACCACGCACACGCACACGACCACACGCACAGCACACGCACACACGCACACGCACAAACGCACACGCACACGCACACGCACACACGCACACACGCACACCACACGCACACGCACCGCACACACGCACACACGCACGACACGCACACACGCACACACGCACACACGCACCACGCACACACACGCACACGCACCACACGCACACACGCACACACACGCACACGACACACGCACACGCACGCACACGACGCACACACGCACACGCAGCACACGCACACACGCACACGCACACGCACACACGCACACACGCACACGCAACGCACCGCACACGCACACACACACACACACGTATAGTAAGGATTTTTATCGTTAAAAATACAACAACGTTTTATTTAATCTGAAATAAGTTACGTAATCTAATATTTGAAATTTCATAGAGACGTTACAGTCATCAAAATTTGAGATGCATTCTCTCAGCGTCTTCACGCTGATAGTAATAGTTTATTAACAATCATAAAACGTCTAATACCACTAATGTTACATCATAATAATAAACGAACACGCTTGCGCACAAGACCCAAGGCTAGCTGCGTTCTCGTTTCTCGTGTGTTTCGCTCTTTAAAGTGTAACTGTCATCGAGTGAGCGTTGCTATAATTTACTGGCTTGTTAATGAACTATTACAACATAATGTCTGATAAAACTATTAGGGTTATTAGCTACTTTATAGGTTGTTACAATATAATCGTTCAAGGTGAAGACGATGAGGTGATTGTATCTCAATAATCTCGTTTGATCTCATGAGATGTGTATAGATTTTCTTAAAAATACCTGCGAGGCTGTCTCATTCAAAAAATCTCACGCAAAAAATCAATAATCCTTAGCAATGTAGCTGTATCCGCTATTATGCTTACTTAATGTATACATGTCACTAGTATAGCTTTTTTGATATCGAAAGAAGAAGAGAAGAAGCAAGATTTCGAACGGTTGTAGTATTTCCTGAGCTCTATCGAATTCAATTAAATTTAAGAATAATCTCATCTCTATGTAATAATAGACGTAGTATAAAAGTTACATATTTTAAATGTATTTAATGTGTAATCACTGTTTAATGAGTTTTATTATTATGATGTAACATTAGTGGTGTTAGACGTTTTGATGACTGTAACGTCTATGAAATTTCAAATAAAATTAGATTACGTCACCTTATTTCAGATTAGAAATTTTTTTAAACGTTTAGTTGATATTACTATTATTCTCAACTGATAAAAATCCATATAACGTGAATCACGTGTGTGTGTGTGTGTATGTGTGTGGTGGTGGTGTGCTGGCATGCTGTGTGCGTGGTGCGTGCGCGTGCGTGCGTGCGTGGTGCGTGGTGCGTGTGTGGTGCGTGCGTGCGTGGTGGGGTGTGCTGTGCGTGGTATGTGCTGGTGGTGCGTGGGTGCGTGCGTGCGTGCGTGTGCGGTGCGTGTGCGTACGTGTGTGGTGGTGGTGTGTGCGTGGTGCGTGCGTGGTGGTGCGTGCGTGGGTGGTGCGTGTGTGTGCGTGGTGTGTGAACGTAATCGATACAATAGTTTTTATGTAATCTGAAGATTCAATTATTTTTAAAGTAATTTCCGCGTTAGCAAAATTTTTAAAATATTTGTAAGTGTTTTGATTGTAAATTTTTGTAAGTACAACATGTTTGTTAAATACGAATTCAGGTTTTTCTGTATTACTTTCTAAATAGTTAATGACAGGTATGTAATGGGCTGTTTAGATCTAGCCATTCACAAAGCGTATTTTAGTAAGACACGTTGTATAAAAAATTCAGCTCAGCATATGGTACAGTTGAAGAAAAATCTTCTAAAGGTAGGCGTATTATTTTTAATATATGTTTTTTACCTGATATTGCTAACCAAAATGCCGATAAAGATTTTTTAAAATGTATTGTTATGCTTATAGGATAACGTCATAAGATCAGCTCTACAAAACAGTAGGTACGCACGGATTTTAAACTTGTAGTTATTGTTAATTCACGTATAATAATAAAAACATTAAAACCTTCTGCCTTTTATTTTCGTTATATCAGTTTGATATTCTTAAAACATGTTAATTTTAATTTAACTCTATGTTATATATAAGTAATTATTACTTTTTAATGGGTTTGTACAACTGTTAATGAACACGTTGCAATGAACATTTGTGTATGTAATTAACATGCAAATAAATCAGATATGATGTTCCGAATGTATAGGTGGTGACTTTAGAGAATCAACCATACATAAAGCATCATTGCATTAGGGTAGAAATTATTTATTATTTCACGTCATATTTAATTAGACTTTAATGCATTCAGTTTGAACTAGTAATCTGGTTTCCCAAACTGTAAGACATAATTTCGGTTGATTGATTGAGTTTTATCTGATAATCGAGCGTGATTTGTTAGAGATTAATTAATTGATTTGTTGTGTGTGTGTGTGTGTGTGTGTGTGTGTGTGTGTGTGTGTGTGTGTGTGTGTGTGTGTGTGTGTGTGTGTGAAAGAGAGAGGGGAGGAAGAAACAAGATAGAGTAAGAGAAAGGCGTGCATTATCAGCTTCTATTATAGAAAATGTTCATTAGTCTATTCACCACTAGATGGCGCTAAAATCAATTTTTACTCAAAGGGGCCCTGATACAAGTCCTGCCTTAAGAACCTCCTTATTAGACTACAATTTTGTATGACGGGCGAAGGCCTACAGCTGTAAGGTTAAGTTAGAACAACATACAATTGCATCAAGGGGCCACGATAGGGGCTAAGCTCTACACTTATCTTATAAGGTTAGGTTCCCACACCATCTCCGGCCATGGGGCAAAGGTCTGAGAGCAAGTTGTCGTACAAGTACCTCCTTATTAGAAATACGTTTTCTCGTATAGGTAAAAGATCATCCAATAGCATATGACCATTTAAACAATAGGATCGATAATAATATCTTATTGATTATGCATTTTCCAACATTGTATGCATGTGCATTTGCCTAACCTCCAGGGGCTCTGCTATTAATATAGTCAGAAGGACCTTAATTAGAAGACAATCAAAATAACCCTAAGACCAACTCCAAGTCCAAGACCTAGGTCCAGGTCCAGCCCCAGCACAAGACTAGCCCCTCACGTGAGCATGTGCAAAAAGGCTCTAATTAGGGTTGACCTCAAAAGAAACCATAAGGGTTGAAAATACGCGTCCTATACGTGAGCTGTCATAAAATAGGGTAAAGAAACACGTCCTACAAGTGGTGTGTAAAAACAGGGTGAAAATACACGTGCTATACGTAAGCGAGTAAAAATAATTAGGGTTGAAAAGGGTCTTCGAGAAGAAAGGGTTAAAATACGGTCTCACACGAGGGTATGTAAAAAATAGGGGTGAAAGGTACGTCCTACACGTAAGCGAGTAAAAATAAGGGTGGAAAATGCGGTCCCCCACGTGGGCGGTTTTGTGACGTCAAAATCCAAGGTGGCGGCAACAAGTGCCCCTGTACTACTAAGGACCAGTCTACAATTGGTACAAGTGACGATGTATGCCTTGGATCCCCAACACATTACACTCAAATAACCCGAGCAGCACACTTGATTAATATGCTATAGCTCATTTGTCCGCTGAAGGATTATAGACGTAATGTTGCTCATATGAATAACCAGAATTCGTTTTGAAGCTGAGACAATGTAAGGAAATACGTCAACCTATGATCAATAATAATGTACCAAAAAACGCAATGGTTTTTCGCTACATTTTCCTCAGCAGCTTCATATCAGTTGTCACTACGTGAATATGTTTATGAAGATGTGAGTTAAATGAAACGGAAAGTTACATCGCAATAGCTTGAATAATCCTGCATTCAATCTACTGCCCTATGTTATGTAGCTATTTGGCCTTACTATGTATCTATCCTCTACTTAAAGGAGTTTACCTTATCATCCATCAGTACGTGGAGTGTAGGGGTTAAAAATCCATTCCAGATCTGAATATAGAAAAATCCTTACGTAATTTAGAATGTTCACTCCACTATATTGCAAATTTTCTTATGTTCTGCCTGATATTCCATTATAATTTTTTATCCTTACCGTTATTAGCATTTGTCCGGTTGAATTTTTCATTTTGTTGAGTATTAAAATTATTCAGTGAACGAGTATTGCGTTATAGCATTAAATATATCTAGTAAAATACCCAGTACAACACTTACAAAAAAAGTACAATTCTAAGATATCTGCGAAATTCCATAAAACGTTAAAAAAGGTAATAATTAACATCATAATAAATTCCAAATAAGACAGCAATTATTTTGTAGTTACAGTGGAAATCTTGAAATCTCGAAACATATTTTAAAATTAAGTACTTTGGGCATTAAAACACCATATACAATCCCTAGGCAATACTGTTCCCTTCGGACAATAAAATATAAACTTTACGATCTGAATTGCTTAAATTTTCGAGATTATAAAACTATCCGACATAATATTTTATATGGATTATAACCATAACACGCGTTTTTCGTTCTTAACCTCTTAACATGTAGTATTAACGTCCACACTATTATAATCACCACATAAACGATACCCTCTACTTTTGTATTTTAACATATAACCCATTAATAAAGTCCTATTCAGGGCATTAAAAACTTTCATAATGTAGGGTAAAATATGTAGTTATACGGATATCACCTAAAAACCTGACTACTGGTATATGAAACGTATCCATTAAATAACGATTTTATATTATATAAAATAGTTTCACTATCTACTTTTCTAGCAAATAACTATAAAAGTATATATGGGCTAGAATTTTTATTGTTCTCATAACATTTCATAAAAAGAGTATGGTGTTCAATTGCATTTAGATCTAGAACTCACTACTACTAAGTTTTGCATATAATTTTACAATTTTTTACCTTCTTATTAAAAGTACTGATCTCATTTATGACACACATGCACTCAGAAAAAATAATTTTGTAATTGCGTATACATTTCAGCAAATTTAGATCTATAATTTGCATTCCTCTTTTACGGCGTGCTAAAGTTTATGTAAGCCCTTAAATACTTTATTTTTCTTTAAGCCTGGATCATGTGTTTGCTAGTTGATACTCTGACATCATTCAGACACGTTAACAATTTTTGTTAACTATTGCAGCGAAACGCACAACATAGTCTAGGAAAATATCCTCAGTGAAATTGTCGGTATTTATGTCAGGTATGCTTGGGTTAGATTTCTGAATCCATTGCAAGAGATGTATCTCCGAATATCAGTATTGAACCGGCGTTAAATCGGTATCTTTCTACTTCGTGCAGTCCCTGAAACGTCCATCAGATACTGATCAGACTATCTACCAACCATGTGCAGATTGTCTGCTAAATCGGGATTGGTACGTGAAAAGTGCTATTTTCCAATCATTATCTTTACAATATGCATAACGACGAGAAAACCCCAGTTTTTTTAAAAATATGTAACACAACATGGCTTATTGCAAGGTGTCTTACGAGAAGATCAACTTCTCCCAAGCTACTCGGTATGGTTGCATCGCACATACGCATACTTTGAGTTGAGTTCAGTGCATTCCAAAATAGTATGGCATATGTAGCACAACCAGGTACGGCATTCAAAATTCATTATCTGTCATCTCTCACTGAAATGACATGTTTTATTCAGGGTGGGCCATGAGGAACTGTACATACTCCTACCACGTATGGAGACTTCTAAAGGGAACCTAAACGATCATTTAAAAATGTCTACTCCTCTTGCTTAATAATCTAAAGCGTGATTTATGAGTTTTGACTAAAACTACTCTACGCCATAACTTTGTTAGTGTTGATTTGATTGATTTCATATTTTAGTGCAAAGTTATGCTATTCCTACCTAATTATCACACGCGATCAAAATTTAAATAATCCAGGACTGTCGTTAAAAATTTGCCGGCTTGGATTGAAGAATTTTACGCACCCTGTATATGGATTTTGCAAAACTTTTGATGGTTCCCTGAAAGTACAGAGATGGGTAACACAACTAATGTAGTTCACATTTTTACCACACGATCATTCTGTTTTTAATAAAAAAATCAAATTTAATAGAATTTTAGAGTCTGCGAAAATAGGTGAAATTATTTGATAAATTTTAAATAAGAAACACATAATCTAAAAAATTAACTCAAAATAAGTACTAAGTATCTTTCTATTTTTATAGCAATCATTTTATTCAATTTCCAGGACCGGCTTCCAAAATGTATCCAACGTATGTGGCCATTAGCATAATATCACCATGTATATAAATGCATTACATAATGTTTAAATTAATTTTTACTTCTACAAGAAAAAACTTTATGCTGAAACGATTTTAATAGTTGATTTTTTTTACAAAATCTAACTAACAAAAAATAACAAAAAAAAATTGAATGTATTATTAATAATTTAAACAACAAAGTAAAATCGAAAAATTACCGATTACAGGATATTTTCAAAAACAAAACCACCTCCTTCAATACACTTTCTCTGTTGAACCATTAAATGTCTAATTGACTTCCTGATCGTTAACGGGTCATTTCTAATAGTGGCACAACAATTAATAATCCTTTTAATTAATTGTCGCCGTGTATTGACGGTTTCTTCGTATACCATAAGTTTTAGTCGACCCCATGCTGAATAGTCTACGGGATTGAAATCAGGAGACCTGGGTGACCATGTATGGGGTCCACTACGTCCAATTCACCTGTTTCGTAAGTGGGGTTGAGATGTGGGCGGACAGCAACTAAAAAATGGGGTGTTTCCCCATCGTGCTAAAAGTACATCCCGCGGATATTAACATGGGCAAGAAAATTTGGCAAAATATTTTGCAAAAAGTCTAAGTACACTGCACTTGTTAATCAATGAAATGGGGTCCAATTGGATACTGGCCCACTACCCCAATTCACACATTTACTGGGAATCTGTACTGTGAACGAGATTCGCGAATCGCATGTGAATTTTCTGGACACCAAATGTGTGAGTTACGCGAGTTATTTATACCATCTCTCGTAAATGTGATTTCGCCAGAAAGTAGTATCCTGTAGATCATGATTAGCAATCCATCTTGAACATTTCTGTCGTTGAATTTCATCTCCGGGATGCAATCGTTGGACTTGTTGGATATGATAAGGATACAAATTATTATTTCTTAAAACTCTACTAACTTTAATTGACTAACTCCTAATGATCTACAAACTTTTCTGCTACTAATTTTTGGATCTTCTAAGACCATACCAAGTATTTCATCTTCTTGTAATCGATTTACGTCGCGTTCTGATTTAGATTGAGTAAAATTACCATTTCCTTTTAGGTAATTAAATGCAGTTCCGAATGTTTGATGATTTGGAATGCGACATTCCGGAAATCTTCATTCGTATTCCCTAGCGGCAGCTCTACCATTTCTATAAAAAAATCCATACACAAACATAATATGAGGATATTCTGCTGTAGCAAATTTATTCGGTATTTTTTGAAATCACAATAATAAGACATACACAGTCAAAAAAACCGAGCCAACAATCAATAGTAAGATAATTATTACTCAAAACACAACCTCAAACCACTAATACATGGTGTAAAATTGTCACAGCATCCTAGGATAGGTTTACTCTTTTAAAAATGATGCAAAGGACTGCACGATTTGATTTAAAAAGTTTTATTATTAATACTTGTTGAATGATTATTATGCTTTTGTTAAGTCTAAGCATTAGACATTAATGGTTCGACAGAGAAAGTGTACTGTTATTTTTTGTTGGTTAGATTATGAAAAAAAAAATCAACTGTTAAAATCGTTTCAGCATCAAGCTTTTTCTTGTAGAAAGTTCTTGAAATTAGATAAATTAAACATTTTGTGCTGCATTTATATACAGGATGATCTTATGCTAATGGCCACATACGTTGGATACATATTGTAAACCGGAAATTGAATAAAATGATTAATATAAAAATGGAAATATATTTAGTACTTATTTTGAGTTAATTTTTTTAATTAAACGTTTCTTATTCAAAATTTATCAAAAAAAACACGTATTTTGCCAGATTTTAAAATTTTGTTAAATTTGATTTTTTTATTAAAAACAGAGTGATCGTGTGGAAAATCAAAAATTTTGCAAAATCCATACACAGGGTGCGTAAAATTCTAGAATCCATGCCAGCTAGTTTTTAAAGACCGGTCCTGGATTATTTATATTTTGATCGCGAATTCTAAATGTATTAGAATCAATTTGATTTTTATTTAATTAAAATGAATATTTACCTAAAATGTGTTATTTTATGTTTCTTTCTCAATTAATTGTAAAATAAATAAAAAACACATATCAAAATTACGTTTCTTGTCCAGAGGTCACAATGACCGGCCGCGGTAGTTTTAGGTATTTACAATAGTCGGCGGTGCTAGTGTCTAGTGTTAACCCTTTCATTGTTTTTGTGCTATTTGATTTATTAATGTACTTGTTCAATTATTTATTTATGAATAAAGTGGATTTTATTGGTGTTTCTTTCCCACAATAGTACATTAAAGGGCTGAACCACCATTGCGCAAAGCTCGTTAATTTTAATTTGAGCAGTTTCATTGTTTGCCTGCCGCACATGATGCAACACTTACCGCATCCAGGTAATTCAAATGGTACAACGTACCTGCCACTCTGAGCAGTACCATGTACCCGTTCGCCCACGCCCATCTCTACATAAATATAAATATAAACAACAATTCTAATTCACACAAATACAAGAGTGAGGGAGCCCTGTAGTGTATTTTATTTTAGCACATTTTAGCTTAATGAGCCCGCGTGCGAATGAGATAGCTTTGCAACACAATGTTCGATATTTAATACGTTATACAGGCTTGTAGAATTATTTTCCTCCAACCTTAATTTATATAAAAATACCTACTTACACTTGAATATATGTATATTCCTTTAATTGATCACAGACAAATCGTTAACGTCCGCGGTTTAATTTCAAAAAGGATGACTGTTATTTATACATTAATATTTGGAAAACACATTAAAACTAACACCCGAAAGAAAAGACAAATTATCGTTGGTTAATTCAAAAGAAAATATATCCGCAAGAAATATTTTAAAGACAAACTGTTTACAATGAAGGTATTTAATTAACCAACTCGATCTGGCTTGATCGATGCTGTAACTAACTTTTTCCCCCGATTTCAAACTAACTACGTTTACGCCCGCAATCAACCCCCATTTTTAAAAAGTAATAAAAAACAAAAAATTATTATGTTGGAACAGTTTCATATTATTTATTGAACATCTTAATTTTAAAAATATGCATTCATCCGAAAAAAGCGCTACATTTAGGTCTAAAGTTTCAACATACGAAACAAAGATGTCTTTGATTCCAGTGTGTACCAACGTAATTAATTACTAACTAGTGACAATTTCATATCAAGGATGTGCGTATAAGAATTTCCAATGATTCGTTACGCCCCTTCAGTAAAGCAGCTTGTAACCGTACACCTGCTAGTCAAACCTCAAACACATGTTTGCCAACCCTTAGCCCAATATTAGTTACAAAAATAAAATATCCCGAAAGCCATGCTCAAATAACGACTTAATATTTTATAAAATATGTTAAACCCCATTAATTAACTTTCCCATCGCGGTAACAATTTAGATTTAAAAAATGTGGCATTCATCATTGTTATCCTTTGTCCGTAAGCGTGTTTTCATTCTCAAAGCGGTTTAATAAGATTTAATCTATTAAAGATGTAGTTAACCTTTAATAAAATAAAAATAAATTCTGCTTTTTCATGCACCTTTTCTAATTATTATACCAAGCTTATATTTTTTTCTTAATTAATTTTCATAATTGTCATTTACTGAAAACGATGTCTGTAATTGTTGTCTAAATATTTAGATTTGGAAAATAATTAATTAAAATACACAAGAGAAGACATCAGAGATAAGTATTTTAAGTTAGAGCGATAATTGTGTGAAAGTTAGAGTTTTCATAAGAGTACGCCCGTTTATTTCCTTTCGTTTGCATTAACGAAAGCTATTAAATATGATTATGCAACAGTTAGTGACGTTTGATCTGTCATTGCCAAAATTACCGGATGAACTTGAATTATTTCTACTCAGTTTTATAATCTTAAACAAAATATGCCACGACTATCCGTAGAGAAGTCAGAAGGTTGTAATACAACTGCGGAATGTGTAAATTCATGTTGCGCATTAGTAATCTTTGTTCGATAACCCTTTATGTTGTTACAGAGCAGTAACGAAAATATCAAAATTTTAAATTTCTTTGCTTTGGAAGGGAATGAAACAAATGTGAACTATTTTAGTTGCGAGAGACTTAAAAGTATTTCAGTTTATCATTCATTAGTGAATTAACATAATGTAATAACATGTCAACCACTACACTCGCTGCTTCTGTAAGGACACAGCAATCTTGTCTATTATTTTTGTAGATGAAAATGAACATGAAACAATTGAATATTGCAAAAAGTAAAATCAAATATAAATGTTTACAAGCAAAATAAAAATAAGTTGATATTCGCGCGTGCGAAATTGCTAGCCTCTAAAATCGATATATAAGACATGGGCTATTTGTCACGACCGTTTGATAAAATACCCTCGCGCGGAAAAGATTGCACTACGGCCTCTTATGGGAATCACTATTTATAGTATATACTGAAGTTTAACAAGAGGAACCTCGCGAGAATAGATTGAAAACATTTTTAACCAAATCCTCCATTTTATTGCAGAGTGTTTTAAACGCAGGATTTAAAAAATTATAATTTATTGGCACAAACGTCATTCTAATGTAAAAGTATTATTTTTAATTTGTTTTAGAATTTTGCTAAAAGTAAAATGGCAGGTTATTTTATGTTTTATTTTATAAAAAAAAAATAGATACATTTGATAGGCCTTTAAGTATAACTATTTGAAATGTTAACCAAACAGAGTAACTCCAAAAAAAGAAAGATGTTCCGTCAAACATTTCATAAAATGTGCTTCTTTCCACTATTATATACAGATTACTTAGTGTTACAAGATATCTATAACCACTTGCCGAGAAAATCATTAAATCAACAAAGCGTAAGCACGTATAGATGGAAAGTTCTTAACCCAGGTCAGCCAGATTTAGTAATGGAAAAGCGAATAGCATTTGAAAACAAAAAATAAGGCTCAACGTAGTATGAGTGATAGATAACGACCCTAAATTAGCGTTACTCGTCTTAATAGACCGGCACATTTACTTAGAAATTGCGCGATCCGTATTAAATATTCTCCTTTGAAATTATTTCTAAAATACTGTCAACCTTTCAATATAAATAAATCAAATTCACTTGCTAAGTGAAAAAAATACATATAGCAGTAATTGTCTTTATTTTATTTTGCCACCATAATGTTCTTTATACGCCCCCAAATGCGGGCGTAATGTGGTCTTTATAGCACGGAAATGTCATTGTTGCTAAGCAGCATGATTGACAGCTGACCCATGACATGATATATCACGTAAATTGAAAGAATTATTGAAACAACAACCTTACTATACAACCTTTATTAATATAACGTTAATAATATTAATGAAATTTAT
>JARFJB010001495.1:6790000-6845000 GCA_036346205.1 Vesta saturnalis | reverse complement strand
CCAGTTTACGCAAGACAATTGTATGTTTACAAAACTTCTAATTTATAGTGTAGGTAAATTACACTAACGTCCACGAAAAGGTCTAAACCTTACCCTAAGTATTTCTTTGCACTATTTTCAAAAATAACGGAAAGAGTTTAATGCCCGTAGTAACATGCATATGACATGTCCATGTTAGAAGATAATCGTGATTTTTTCACTTATCAATTAAAATCCGTAAGAGGTCTGTGAACTTTTTAATGAAATTTACCCAAATCGAGCACCAATTTGTCAATCGGTAGGTAGCAAAATAGTAAAGAAATTTAGGAACACAGATCATGCCAAGGATCTTCAAAAATCTGGCCTACCAAGCGTCGCAACTAACGAAGATAGAAATTTAGAGGCATTGTTAGAGATCACAGGAAATCCACACACTTCAACGCGTCAACTAGCTCTAAACCACGACTTAAGTTAAGGTACCATTAGTAATAGAATGAAAACGGAAAAACCACACCCATATAAACCTATTTTACTGCCGGAATTGTCAGAAGATGACTATGACCGGCGTGTACAATAGGTTGGAGCGAAAAAAAATTTTTTTCACTTTTTTCTGAAACTAAACTAGCTTGGATACGCAAAAGTTGTGACTTAGTATACTGATTACCACCTAAAAATTTCAAGTCCCTAACGCTATTTCTTGAGGTGCCACAAGTGTCCTGAATTTTTGAGATCTGAAAGTATGATTTTATTTTAGCGTGTCAAGCGCCTGAAATAATTATCTACTGTTTCAGATAAATAATATTCATCAGCAATGCCTGCAAAAACACCTTAATTGGTTCACCATTTACTACAAACGTTCTGCCGACTTACGAGGACATTTTGCAACAGTATTTGTTCACAAAAAGCGAATTGAAAATTAGCGGTCAATTGAAGGAGCCCACATTTGCAGAAGTTGCAAAAATAATCGTACCACAGGTCAAGGAAATTTGGAAGAAAGCTTTATTGCCTACAATATCAAAAGAAATGATTGTGGAAAGGATCCGAGAATACCACAAAAAATATCGGGAACTACTAAAACCCTATAAACAGAGAGCTAATGTTGCAAGCTACATAAAAAAGATCGAAGAGTTTAAGAAAGAATCAAATGGTTTATTCGATATCGCAACCTGCAAGTGCATCTGTTTTGAAAAGTGTAAATGCGAAAAATTGAAGAAAATACCTATCTTAGAGAGATCAGCGAAGCGTTAGAAAAATGATGATAGGAAACGTTGACAGCAATACCACGAAACAAATAGAGAAAAGAGAGAAAAGGAAATTACAAGAAGCCGCATCGTCTAATATTGTAAAATCTGTCAAGCTACAAAAGGGTGCTAATGATTCCGAAATTGGAACTTCTTTGGAAGTGTGCCTTAGTTTGTGATCAACTTCTTCTGAGCCTTCACCAGAACCTCCTATTTCGATTATGTCTGGACAAATGCGTAAATCTCTACCAAATTTAGCACGAGAGTGCGATAGATGGAGTATCTCTGATCATGGAGCAGCTACGGTGTCCTCAGCATTACTTCAGGACCTTGAAGTTGTGACCAAAGATTTCATCAGTTATAGTTCGCAGTAAAGTGAGACGAGAGAGGCAGAAGCTTAGACAGCTAAATCAATCAAACAATGAAGAAGATCTCATGCTCAAATCAATGTATTTTGATGGCCGAAAAGATTTAACAAGAAAAACAATTTTAAAAGATGGCGTTTATCACCCCATAAACTCCTCTGAAGAACATGTGGTTTTGGTGCAGGAGCCGATGTCCGAATATTTAGGACATGTAACTGCTTTATCGGGAACATCTTCCAACATATTTACGGCCATTACGAATTTTTTATCCTTGAAGGGGTACAAAATTGAAGAGCTAGTTGCCATTGGATGCGACGGAACTAATGTAAATACCGGAAATGAAAATGGCGTAATGCGTAAATTAGAAGTTCATTACAAAAAACCACTTCATTGGTTTGTGCGCCTCTTACACACAAATGAGCTTACTCTTCGGCATCTCTTAGTGGCCTTGGATGGTGCGACGCATGGTCCAAATGCATTTTTGGTCCAATAGGTAGAACATTAGAGAACTGCCTGCAGCCAGTTGTAAAATACATGGCAATTGAAGGAAATCTATTACCAGCAGTTGATTTGGCGGAATCAAGTAACGATCAGAGTTATCTGTATAGAATAGTCTTGGCTGTAACGTCTGGTGAGTGTTCCCAGCATTTATCTAATCTTCAGCCGTGCCCTATTTCGCATTCACGTTGGCTAGTAGAATACTGCGTTTATATATTTCATCAGAAAAACTCTCTGAGGACCTGACAACTTTAGCTACCTATATCGTCAAAGTTTACGCACCAGTTTGGTTCGCGATCAAAACCAAGAGTGGATGTTGGAATGGAACACGACATTTGTGGCAAGTTATTTATTTGAGCAGATATCTGCCACGAAGTTTAAGAAACGTAATCGATCCAGTCATTCAAAGGAACGCATACTTTGCACATCCGGAGAATCTATTGCTGGCTATGCTAACTGACGATAAAGCAACCATCAGAGCTCTAGCTCTACGTCGAATTTTGAAAACTAGGAACCAGAGACAAGACCACCTGGGTGTTAGAAGATTCAAAGTTCCAGAAATCAATTTTGAAGCCGGCGAGTACTATGAAATGATAAGTTATGCCAATTATTCAAACAGTGAGTCTCCCTTAACAAGATCAATAGGCGTAGAGGAACTTAAAGGTTATCTTGATACAAACGAACATATAATGACATTTCCAAATTACCCCTGTCACACACAGTCTCGTTGAGCGATGTGTTCGTTTGGTCACAGAAGATGCAGCAACAGTAGGCGAATCGCAGAGAGACGGATGTATTAATTCAAGACTGAAGTTCAGATCTGTGATGCCCCAATTTGAAAAAAAATCTGATTATAAATTAGACTAAGAATGTGTTTTTCCTATTCCATAACACTTTCCTTAACTGTTTAAATTATATTGACATAATCCATTCTTTTGA
The DNA here is from genome assembly GCA_036346205.1 of Vesta saturnalis. NCBI lineage: Eukaryota > Metazoa > Arthropoda > Insecta > Coleoptera > Lampyridae > Vesta > Vesta saturnalis. The sequence continues at coordinate 6,841,978 of JARFJB010001495.1, read as the reverse complement.
AAACTGAAACTTTAGTTTTTCTCTATTTTTTATTTTCCTTAATTGTATCGTGGCAGCACTGGATATTTAATTTATACCCTACATTTTCTTTGAGTTCACTTTCATATTTAAAATAACCACCCAAGATAAGAAAAATAAATATTACTAATGTAATAAAAAAATTCAAAGTATACCGTTTTTTGTCGTTTTTTCGCAAATTTGGATGGTTTGTGGCACCTGAGGATGTCAGTAGATTTTCAAATTATTTTTGTGGCAAACTAATCTCATATCACACCAACTTTTGCACACCCAAGCTTTTTGATATCTCCAAACAAAAATTTTCACTCCACCCTAGTGTAGAATTTAGTGGGTTTATGATGGAGCGCATCAATAATCATGCAAACCTACTTGGCAACATACTATTTTCGGATGAGGCCACATTTTATTGAAGTGGAAGGGTAAATAGACATAATTGTCGTTAGAGGTCGGCTGAAAATCCGCCTGGGGTGATCCAACAGCATACTCAAAAACCTCAAAAAATTAATGTATAGACAGGGATTTGGCGTGATCGCATTATTGGCCCTTCTTTTATAAATGACAATTTAACTGGCAATCGATTATTGCAAGAGAAAATTATTCCAGCCTGTCAAGAGCAATTTCCAAATGTTGATCTGTGGTTTCAACAAGACGGGGCACCACCCCACTATTCTCTAAATGTGCGGAGATTTTGAGATGAAGGCTTTCCGAATCGTTGGGTAGGTAGACGAGGGACTGTCGAATGACCTCCATGATTTTACAGCATGCGATTTTTCTTATGGGGTCATTAAAATCTAAGGTGTACAGAAACAGACACGATAATCTGGAAGCACTAATTCATTAAGAAATTCTATTCGTGGCTTTTCTGACAGATTGGGACATTGCGTTAATGATGAACATTTTGAGCATTTGTTGCGTTAAAAAATGTTTTTGTTAGAAATTTAAATTTTACCTACTTGATTTGAATTGTGTTTTTTTATGTGATTTTGTGGGAAACAAGATTTGTTTTTCAAATCTCAATCATTTTTTCTCAAACATTTTCTTACGTAAGATATCAAATTGTTTATACTGTCATTTTGACAATTGAAAAAAGAATAAAAGCATGAAACAAAATTATGGGGTTACGATTTAAAAAAACTGCCGATGACGTCATATCTCAATATTGACCACCAAAATATTTCTTCGTACATATGCACAAAATGTTTATTATTTCGTCAAACAACTTTTGTCTTGAAAGTTTTCTGATAAAATGTACAGTTACGACTGCAGAACCATTATTCCACACATTTTGGGCACCCTGTATAAACGGCTGCTTTATATTTTTAAGTGAAATGCGATAGCAAAATAATAAAAAAAGCGTTGATGTTATGTGACCTGTAATGTCTTCGTAAAACCGCACACTTTTTATTTAAAGAACCGAATTGTAGAAGAAAAAATAATCCTCGCACAAAAATATTCTAATTGCCATTACTAATGCTATACAATTTAATGTAGCTACAGAATGCAAAAACTAGTCGAATAATAAATTATTTAATACTAATTACCAACTAATTTGGATTAACTCAGTATTTTACTTATTTTCTAAACTTGGCCTATTCTAAACATTTGGAATTAGTTAAACTAATATTATGAGCAATATTATGAAGAAACGTTTTAAACTTAAAGAAGTAGATTGCATGTATTTTACTTATATAATAATTTATTTCCTATCTTTTCATAACAAGACACTAATAGTAATCTGATTTATAAAATTTATAAAATTCAATAAATATTTCGATTGTTATAATTTAATTTTTCATACATTCATTAACTATAAAATATCTTATGTAATTAGTTCAAAAGTTAAAATACCACTAATTACAATCGTTCCGTAACTATTTTAAATAGTTTACCTTCATAAAAAACCCAACATCGATTCCTTTCAACAAGTGATTTAATCATTATTCTAGTCGCTTTAAGGAATTAAGGTACTTATATAAATAACAAATAATTTCGTTGTGGTATCAGTAGAACATTGTCATTCTTATAACCAACAATCAGTACCAGCACAATGATTTCTTTGGTAAATTATTTAATTATAATAATGCAAATACTAATTAGGCAATTATAAATTTATTATTAATTTATATTTTTATTTATTGATATGTTTAATTTACAGGTAATCTTTGCCGTTTTCATCGCTTCAGCTTTAGCAGGGGATCAAATTGTAGCAGTATCTCAGGATACCTTAGGAAATTACAACCTCAAGTACGCTATTGATGGTATTTCAAGAGTAGAACAAGGTGATCATTTCGGCAATGTAAACGGTGGTTTTTCATACATTGACCCATACGGCATTGTCAGAAAAACCGAATTCACATCGGGTGTACATGGATACAATGCTATTGGTACTGACATCCCAATTCCAGTTCAAGATACACCTGAAGTAGCCCACGCTAAAGTCAACCACCTTTCTGTTCTCCGTGCTGAATATTTGCGACCAAAACTTCCTCAATTCCAAGGACCTGAAGAAGGTTTTATCGCTGCTCCAATTACGTTAGCTGCTGCACCAATCGCACGAATTGCTGCACCCGTAACACATTTCTCACCAGCACCAATTGCCCCAGTGCACTTTTCTGCCTCACACATTCCAGCTCTTCCAACTCTTAGTGGACATGTAGGAATTCCAGAAACACCTGAAGTTTTAGCTGCACGTGCTCAACACTTCGCCGCACATGCCGCTGCTCGTAATGCACACTACCTCCATTAATTAATTGTTAATCCAATATTATTTATTTATAAAATTTATAAATGTATTAGTATATAATAATCATTTTAATTGATTTTATTAAAAATTGAACGTTTAAATATATATTTTTTTCTGTAAATAACTGTACTTTGAATACATAAACGAAAAACTAATTAAAACTTTAATTGTTATTTAAAAAAAAATGTTTGGAAAATGCTTTAGTAGCTTCCAACCTTAAATTTAGATATGTAATAAATTCGTCTAGACAGGATCTTGTAATTTTCATTAAAGAAAGAAGTGATTGATACCCTCTGAATATCAAATGAATCTCTAAGTCAATTTTGAATATTTTATCTGCACTTATGAGTAGGTAGGTACTTGAGTCTATATTTACAACTTGTTTAATTGAAGTTATTATTGGCATTTCTGGAATGCTTTGTAAAGAGCACAGATACCGTATATAGTTGATTATACAAAAGCTTTTACTAAAACCCTAAACTTTCATTAGCATAAGTAAGGAGATGGGTAATTATCAAAAGCGTTTTATGTTAAGAGGAAAATCGAGTATATGTCTTGTCTGCGCATTAGTTACATTAATAATTATTAATTAAATGTGATTTACTGTTAACCACACTTCAAAGAATAGATATAATTCGAAGAATAAATTTGTAAGCGATCTGAATAAAGAGCAAGCATAAATTTTCATTTCGTTTTTAATTTGTATGCATAACAAAATGTTTAATAATTCTACTTGTAATAGAAAGTCAGATTCTAAAATGTGAGGTAGTGATATGTTCTTTTCTATCCCAGAATTTAATGTGTGCTTTGTTTCACTAAAAACAAAAGAATAAGTGGCGCTTTAATTAAAAAGGTAGATACAGTATAATTACTTTAACATCAAGGGCAGGTGAAACGCTTTATTTTTGCTTATGCCAAAATATTACTTATTGTTCAATAGACACATGTTTGATCAGGCTATCTGTATCTTTGTGGGCATGGCAACGGAATTCATTGGCTGTTTTGTTTGTGTAAGTCTAATGACTCATTTTTCAAAATCATTTGAATTTATATTTTCTCTAGTCACTGTTATTGATACATAAAGTGGCATCTATTACCGCAAATCCCTCCAAAAATAATCTGGGAGCTGCTGGTCACCTTCTATCAGTTGAGAATTGTCTGCCAATGGACATTTCAGGAGAATGAAAACCATATAAGGTGACTACAGTTATTCTCATACGGCAGTGGTTGAATGGCGCAGAAAACTACGACGAAGAACACAATCTACTCAAGATTTGACCCATTCTCGTCAAGCACGTATTGATGCATCAGATGAAAATGCCAGGCAGCTGTAAACAGTTTTACTCTCAAATATGCGTTGTGACGTGTGGTTGAACAGTAGTACCCAGTCTCGTGAATGGGGTATAGATTATTAAAATTTGGATATATTCTAGTATAAATTTTGGAAGCACTAATTTAGTTACAAATTTTACTTTGTTTGGCAATGTTTAGAGTTATTACAAATTGGAGAACCATGTTTTTAAATCACGACTAGGCTCCATGCGTTGACAATTGTATATTAGTAAAGTCGTTTTATATGGGAGTTGAATATTTTCTAGTGAATAATGGATAATCCTATTTTTAAGTATCGCTGATTATAGTTTACTTGAGTTAAAATTACGTCATTGAAAATTGTTACTTTGTAATTAGAATTACTTCATGAAACATACCTTGCAGATTTAAGGTATAGGCGACGGTAAGCCGGTCTATTTGATAAATGTAATTAAAAAAAAAGATTGTGGTTTTTATAATACGCTGGTTTAGAGTCAATTTTCCAGAGTTTTAGGCGGCGGAAACAGATCGTATTACATTGATATTTTTCTCGAGGTAGATTAATGCTAGTAACGTACTTTTTTTTACTCGGTTCCCTAAGCTCATATCGTTTTTTACCGCGCTTCCAAATGAAGAAATGGTATTTTATAATTGGTTATTTAACGTAACACCGGATGCGATACATATATTGCAGCAGATTACAGAAAAATGCCATGATATAGACACGCATATATTATTTATTTATTTCAGAGTAGCGTTCGATAAAGTCAATAGAAAACGCTTATTTCAGGACATGAAAAATTTACACATACCAGTCAAACTGATAAAATTAATATGAATGACATTAGAGGATCCATAACAATGGTCAGAACGGCAGATGGGATAACTGATAGCTTTGTAGTTAACACTGGAGTACGCCAAGGTGACGCGATGTCTCAGAATAATACTAGGACCAAAGAAAATCAATAATACTGAATACCGCCCGAAGATAAATCACGAAATATTAGAAGAAATACAGGAAAAAGACATTGCGAGAGCAATTAAAGCGCAGAGGTTAATATGGATAGCGCATATATGGAGATCAAACGGTGACAGAATGATAAAAGAATAGCACAGTGGCAACCAATACTAGTAAGACAAAAAGGGAGACCAAGGACGAGATAGATAGATGAAGTGGAAGAACATATGAAAAGAGTGGAAATCACGAGATAGAAAGAAGGGATAGCAGAGAGAAGACAACAGATAGAGCACACGGAAAATTATAAAATAAAGCAGAGGAAATACGGGGACTAATCCACCCCGAAAATAGAAAAAGGAGCAATGACATCCCATTCGGATAATGGCCGGTTTTATGCATATGTATGTATATATATATATATATATATATATATATATATATATATATATATATATATTATATGTATATATAGATGTATATAGAAGGAATTATTTTTTAACAAGGTTCATTGAATATACAAACTGTATGTAAATTAAAATTTAAAATGCATACAGAAAAGGAATTCCTCGAGTGGGATTCGAAAAGGAGCTGTGCCATTATCCCAATGGGATGTCACCGCTCTTTTCATGGAGCTCTCATAATCCTATTTTCGGGGCATCAGTCCCCGTATCTTCCTCTGCTTTATTTTATAACTTTCCGTGTGCTCTAGCTGTTGTCTCGGAATTTCCTTCTATCTGATATCCTTTCTTTCCATCTCGTGATTTGTACTCTTTTCATATCTTCTTTCACTTTATCTATCTAATCTCGTCCTTGGTCTCCCTTTTGTCTTACTAGTATTGGTTGCCACTGTGCTATTCTTATATATATATATATATATATATATATATATATATATATATATATACTCTATCCATATTAACCTAATTGCTCTCATAATCTCTTTTCCCTGTATTTCTTCTAATATTTCGTGGTTTATCTTCGGATGGTATTCAGTATTATTGATTTTATTTGGTCCCAGTATTATTCTGAGTATTCTTCTCTCCCATATTCTCAGCTGTTCTTTTTCTTTTTTTCTTAGGCGTAATGTTTCGGCTGCATATATCACCACTGGTCTTATTAGTCCTTTGTATATTCGTATTTTGGTCTTCTTACTGATGGCCTTATATTTCAATATCTTGTTATTGCAATAGTAGGCTCAGTTTTCTGTCTTTTATATCATTCATATTATTTATATTTTTGCTTTTCTTACGATGCTTTCTAGTACAGTGCTGAATAATGTTGCCGACATCGCGTCACCTTGGCGTACTCCAGTGTTAATTACAAAGCTACCAGTTATCCCATCTGCCGTTCTGACCATTGTAATGGATCCCTATAATGTCATTCATATTAATTTTATCAGTTTGACCGGTATGTGTAAATTTTTCATGTCCTTAAATAAGCCTTTTCTATTGACTTTATCAAACACTAGTCTGAAATCAATAAATAATATATGTGTATCTATATCATGGCATTTCTCTGTAATCTGCTGCAATATATTCATCGCATCCGTTGTAGATCTTCCCGTCCAAATCCATATTGGTGGTCCTCCGTATGTTATGTCAAATAACCAATCATAAAAAAAGCATTTCTTCATATTGTAAGCGCGGTAAAAGTTATATGAGCTTCGGGAACCGAGTCGAAAAAAAGTATGTTAGTAGTATTAATCTACCTCGAGAAAAATATTAATGTAATACGAACTGTTTCCGTCGCCCAAAACTTTGCAAAATCGACTCTAAACCAGCGTATTATAAAAACCACTATCCTTTTTTTTTTAATTTAATTTATCAAATAGACCGGCATACCATCGCCAATAACTTAAATCTGCAGCTATGTTTCCTGAAGTAATTTTGATTGCAAAGTAACAATTTTCAATGACAATTTTAACTCTACTAAACTATAATTAATGGTAATAAAATACCTATCTTTTTTTGGGATTTTTAATGGTGTATTTAAATTATACAATCTAAACGTTTCGATAACACTTACAGTTATCTTCGTTAATAATAATATTTGTTTAAAAATTGTTAAAGATGTTGTTGTAAACAATTTTGTCAAAGTTGAAAAATTAAAACATAAACATCAGCCTGCTTTTTTTTTGGCATCTTACAATTAAAAAAAAGCATAATGATACGTCTTAATTTTGATTTTAATTTTAGCTTTTGGTATGTCTAGGTTTTTTGCTGTGTTTTTCCTAGACTTTGAAGTAAATGCTTTACCAATTATATGTTAAATTACCACAGCACTATAATTTAACATAAGTAGTTGAAATTAAATTAAAATTAAAAATTACAAAAAACATTTTACATTGTGCTTTTCATTGTTAATAATGTGATGTTTGGATTTGTGAATGCTTTTGTCATTTTCAAATTGAAGTTTTTCACAACTTTACACTTACATCATAACTCGATTAAATTCTGTTAAATGTGTTTTTGGCTGACAAATTCCATTGTTAGTTTTCGTCGTAAAGAGTGTTCTCGTTTGTCATCTTTAAGGCAGTTTAACAATATTTAATTTTTAATGACCTCTAGTTATTCTTTTAGAGTTGGCTTTTTACGTTTCTCAAACTTTGACAAAATTGTTTACAACATCTTTAACAATTCTTACAAATATAACTACTGACGAAGATAACTGTAAGTGTTATCGAAACGTTTAGATTGTATAATTTAAATACACCATTAAAAATCCCAAAAAAAGATAAGTATTTTATTATGAGTGTTAATGGTGAAAGTTTACATTTTCATATAATTAACGATACTTAAAAATACGATTATCCATTATTCACTAAAAAATATTCAACTCCCACATAATACGCCTTTACTAATATACAATTGTCAACGCATGGGACCTAGTCGTGATTAGAATCATGGGTCTCCAATTTGTAATAACTCTAAACATTGCCAAACAAAGTAAAATTTGTAACTAAATTAGTGCTTCCAAAATTTATACTAGAATATATCCAAATTTTAATAATCTATACCCCATTCACGAAACTGTACTACTGTTTAACCACACGTGACAACGCCTATTTGATAGCTCCAGGAAAAGGAGCGGGGACATATTCCATTGGCCAGTTTTATGTGTGCATATATATATATATATATATATATATATATATATATATATATATATATATATATATATATATATATTGACGTGAGGTAGATTATGGCGGAAACTGTTAGAATTTGAAGAAAATAGTGTGTTGGTCAAGTTGTAGACGAGAGGAAGGTTGAAATTTGAACGCGAAATCCATCCCCGTGCACAGCTAGCCAAATAAACAGAAAGATTACTGTAAATATAAATTTTTATTTAATAAAATTTGTGTACATAAAGGCCAAAAACGTTTTGTAAATAAAGTTAATGTGCAGTTATATTAAACCAGATGATACAGTTAGTTAACCACTTGGTTTTGGTTCAAAAAAATTTCATTATTCAACTCGCTTAATTATAAATTGAAAGTTGCCGACTGTGAAATACTATATTGGAGAGCGGCATCGGGGAGATCTAGAAGTGTGGGATTCTACCGTTCCGATACCCAGAGGACCATTTACACGAATATCTAATAAAGTGTTTTTTTAAATTGTATTTGACAGGCGAATGAATACGCTTTCTTCGTTTACAGTTTTGGTTAGGAGCGTTTCAGACGATTAATTTAATTTTATAAAAGTGTCTCACCCGCGGTCATTTCATTATGTTTTATGCTCTATTCTTATTATACTCTGTTGACTGTACACTAAAATTTCAGACTGCATACAATTAGACAAATTTATGTTTCCAACAATATCATTATTGTATTATAAAACTAGGATACTTCCAATATAATGTTGTGGGACTTGAACCTTGGAACGCCAACGCGAATTTATTATTAGACTTTACAAAATTTTAACAGCTGTATCAATACTACGATTGTTTAATTATTTTTTCTTCTTATTATCATAATATACGACTAGTGTTAATGACTCGGGATTATTTCATTTCTGCGTATAATAATATTGTGACTTCCTTCCTTTGTGACTGCGTTATTATTATTTACATAAGACCGAATTTAAATGATTAGATATTTTGGTTTAAGTGTCGAGTAGTGTATTTATTTTATAAGAATTTTGATTTATGCAGCTTTACAGCGACAACTTCAATTAATTTTTATTATTTTAATAAAAACTTTAACGTAACGATTGTTGAGAATGAGTATTAGCTATTTTGAGTTTTTGTGACATAATTTCCTTTGAAGAGATACATTTCGTAAGGTTTAACGTAACGTAAAAATAGAGTTGACCGATTAGCTGGTCTTTTAGCACGTCATTTTTTTGCGAGCACGTGCAAATATTTTGAAGTTTTATAGGAACCGTTGTACCGGCTGTTAATTCACCGGCTGTTAATTCACTGATTTACCTAGTTTACGACAAAAGTTAAGGAAGTTTTCTTGTTTGTTTGGAACTAGCTATGAATTTATCACATTTAGCTATTACGGCCCCTATGTAGACATTTATAGCATCCTGGCTCCCATATAATTTAACTTACCTTTATTGTGTCTCGCGTATTACGGGTATCCCATTAGTAAAATTAGTAACCCGCCCAACCGCTTTTCCGCTGAACTGCCAGCCATTCCTTACCTGTTACTTCCGAACTACTGCCATTTTCGTCCGTAACAGCGCAAAAAACTCTAAGATATTCTCTATCAGCCTTGGAGATTTATTCCACAATTCGTAGTCTTGATTACCCAGAAGAATTTCCATTCCACCTATCATTGCAGAATCTGATCGATAAAAAGGTAATACCTTTGCACCAAATGGTGAACGTATTTTTTATTGTGAGTTTGTGCTGATGTTAAATTTTAAAGAACTTGTAGTTAACATCAACGCAGAGATATTCAAATACCTTAAAACGCTTAGGACAATAAACGTCTTAGAAATCTTATAAGTGGTATCACCCTTCTGCATAATAATGTTCGACCCGATGCCACTTAATCAGTATTAGATCTGCTTAGGTCTATGAAATGGAAAATCTAAGAAAATCCCGATTTGTTACCGTGTGATTTTCATGTGTTTGGCCTACTAAAACGGTGTCCAAAAGGGCGTCGGATCAATTCGGATGCATAGGTAAATATTGGTATTAAAAAATGGTTCCATCCACAATCGAAAACGTTTTCCTATCACGGTGTTTATAGGTTATTTATACAATGGAAATTTATTTTAGATTTGTTAAATAAAAAATGTTTTACAGCTTCTAAACGTGTTTCAATTGAACAAACGTAGTACAACTTTTATTAATGACTATTAACAGAAATTTCCTTTTTATAATCAAGAATTCCAGCTTTTTCTTCATTTTTACTTTACTTAAGTATTGTTACTTCCCGGAATTTCTCCGTTACAATTACAGAGTATATTATTCGACACGATAATTTCACTGGTCCATCTAGGCCTCCGCTATGGACGAACACTGCCATTGAACCGCCCACTTCACTGTAACCAAGTGCAATATGAGTCAGTATGAAAAGTTCAAAACGTCCCTAGTTAAGTAAATAAGGTTAATCATTGTCAAATAAGTATTCTATTAGAGCATGTTTTGGAACAGGTTAGCAATATATAACGTTCAAGAAATATTCACTTAAATTAAATTGTGTCCATAAAGACCTTATCTCACCGTCCATATCCCTTCATCATCATCTTAAAAATCCATCAAAACCTATCCCTGTTTCACGTGTAATAACCTTGCTAGCCAACAAACCAGTCATAAAAAATTCTTTTAACACTGGGTATATTTCAGAAATGACATCCCCTTAAGAGGAAGCTGAATATTCTCAGTTTATGGGCCATACCGCATAAGTGCATATTGTAGAGAGCGCTGTCGACAGATGTTTTTCCTATGTTTCTGTCATATTTTTCTTATGATCAACACTTTCATTCCTGCGGGTAAAGTTTATTATGGAGAAACCAATTTTACATAAAAAAGTTGTACTTGTTACACTAAGGTGAATTAAGTAGGTATTAGAGTTTATTGGCTATTTACAAAAGATTCTCAAAATAAACGCCATTAGCCACAATGCACATTTGACAACGTTTAGTTAAATTATGTCTCATACGGAAGAATGACTGAGCCTTATTTCTAATCTCATGTTCAGTTTCTTGAAAGTTTCTTGACAATTCCATTCTATTGCCGTTTGATTGTTTATAAACAATGGATTTCATATGACCTCATAAGGAAAAATCTAACGGATTGAGATCTGGGTTTCGCGGTAGCCATGGATGATTACTCCCACGCCCAATCCATCGTTGTTGAAAGTGGTTATTTAAATAATTTTGCACATTTCGAGCATAATGAGCAGAAGCACCATCGTGCATAAACCACATATTGTTTCTAATGTTAAGCGGAACATCTTCTAGTAAGGTGGGCAACGTATTTTCCAAAAAATTGAGATGTGATTCTGCATTCAAACGAGTAGGAAGTTCACATGGTCCTATTACCTGACAATTCCATACCATACGTTAATTGAAAATTCATGCCGAAAGTCCTTCGTTCTAGCTATACGGGAATTGTCTTTACTCCATGTATAAGAATTTCGAGTACTAATTATGCTAAATACTGATTTCAGAATTTTTTTCAACTCGACGGAGAATATCTTCTTCCTCCCTAAAGGGTAGAGAAGTTGGACGTCCAGCATGGTATCTCGCTTTAAAACTCTCATGTTCTTTTAATCGTTGGAGTAAAGTTTGAAATAATTTTCTGTTGCGTTGGCGACTATTTGGGTACAATTCATTATACCTTCTTGCTGCAGCTCCTCCATCAAATTGCTCTTGACAATAAGTCGGAACCATATCGACCATATGAGAGTTGGAAAATACATTGCAATGGATCATTTTACAATAAAACAAGAAAAGGTATTCAGAGCGAGAACAAGAAAAATGAACGAAAACTTTAAGAACAACAATAAACTCGATAATAACTCAGTAGAACAACAATAAAATAGTTTAATATAAAATAACTGACAGATTACAACTTGCAAATAATGTAACAAATGCATTAATATTAGTGTGACAATTGGTAACTTGATACAATCGTATTTCGTGAAAAGCTTTAAATTAGTACGTTTTCCTTGAAAACGGTACATTCTGTGGATATGAAACAACTACACCTTTTATATGTAAAATTAGTTTCTTCATCATAAACTTTACCCGCAGAAACGAAAGTGTTGATCATTAAGAAATATGACAGAAATTTACGAAAAAAAATTTTTCGGCAGCGCCCTCTACAATATGTAGTACAGCTTATAAACTGAGAATATTCAGCTTCCTCCGAAATGGATGTGTTCCAATTTTCATGTCATTTCAGAAATCTACCCAATGTCAAAAGTAGTTTTTATCAATATAACCGAGCTACAGGGTGGTAAAGTTGGATAAATAAATCACGTTTTATTTAATATCTTTCGACTAATTTGAGCTAATTGCACGCACGAAATTCGGTATACAGGGGTTTCTTGGGATGAGAAATTCAAATTTGTAAAAGATTTTGTTATATCTAGAGGGCGCGATAAGCGACTATTAGGATGCCTCAAAATCACTATAACTTTTTGTGCCACGGTATATGTCATTTTGGGCTTGATAAATCTTTTTCTCTATCTTTTCCAGTTAAGAAATGTAACTTTATTGAAGTCGCTAGAAGCAACCCTTTTTGAGAAAAACACATCTGAAGCTAATGACGCATGTAAATTGTCAAAGTGAGTCGAAAGCTGTTACAATGCATTGCAACTTGTTTTGAAGATTTTGGCAAACGTATCTTACTTTTTATCCTTAAAAACAAGGAAGTAAAACTATAAAAACAAGGAAAAATCTTTTAAGTTTGTCAAAGTCTTCAAAAAAAATTTCAGTACCTTGTAATAGCCTCGACTCATTTTGACAATTTACATGCGTCATCAGCTTCAGATGCGTTTTTCTCGTAAAGCGTTGCTTCTAGCGACTTCAATAAAATGCATCTGCCTTAACTGGAAAAGATAGAGAAAAAGATTTATCAAGCCCGAAGTGACCTACAACGTAACACAAAAATGTTGTAGTGATTTTAAGGTCTCCTAATCGTCGCTTGTGACGGCCTCTAAAAGGTGCAACAAAATAGTATGCACATTTTTTGAAAGAAAATGTGATTTATTTGTTCAACCTTGGCATCCTGTAGCTCGGTTATTATCAACTTTTGGACAAGGTAAGTTTATTTAAATCGACCTATTTTGAGGTGTACTCTATGTGGAAGAGCGTTGTAAAGACGTTTCATGACACCCTTTATACTATATATATATATATATATATATATATATATATATATATATATATATATATATATATATATATATATATATATATATATATATATATATATATATATATATATATATATATATATATATATATATATATATATATATATATATATATATATACATATAACTTGAATGTAATGAGAAACTAAAGATAAAAACTGTATTTATTAATGATGATAATATCAATAATCAATAATGGTTTGCGGTGTAAACGCACATCAGAGAAAGTGCTTCCTGATGGGGTATAATAGCCATGGTGCCGGCTTTGACAGACACCGGTACACCTCCAAGAAAGTAACTACATCGAATAGTCCAGGGAACGTTAGGCGAGCAATAAAAGACGACTAAATGGAAAAGTAAGAGAGTTTCAGATAATAATTTCACGATACATGCGATAAGAATATTAATGCTGAACTTAAATATGACAAGAGATCGTTTTTGCAGTCGTTAACCCTCGTTACAAAAGCATTAATTGGTTTAAAGACTCGTTCCTTTATGTTTTAAATACTTTTGGTCGTATATGCAGCACTAAATATATTAAGGCGACATAAATAGAACAGAATGAAAAATAAGATAGTGCCGGTTTGCACCAATGCTAATTCCGAGGGTAAATCCCATGGATACAATTTCAAGGATTGTTTCTATAGAGTTTAAACGTAGTTTAGTGTAAACCAAAGTTGGTGCTCTTCTTCCTTCCGGATTGTATACAGCTTAGGCTGCTACACCACTACGGCGATCCTACCGTGACCCTATCCCAACTATCCGGTTCCCGTCCCCAACTCCACTCCTAGACCTCCCTCCTTTTCTTGCGTGATTCGTCACGTAGACAAGGACATCCTAGCCGAAGAGATCCGGAGTGCGATCGATCTTCCACTTGCCAGCAAGGTCGTTCGCATCACCAACACACCTATATCTCTATTCCACGCCATCACCCTTTCCAAAGTTACCTTAGAGTACATCATCGCACACGGTGTCGCCAGGTTCGGGCGGCACTACAGTTGCGAACCTTCCCTTATCCCACAACCTCTCCCCAAGCATTGCTTGCAGGTGGGGCATACCGCAGAGGAGTGTCCTACCCGCTACATCCGTTGCCCCAACTATGGCGAAAGCCACAGATACTCCTCCTGCAAATCTTCTGCTAACCCAAAGTGTAACAACTGCGGGGATGCACACCCTTCCTACTCCTTTAAGTATCGTAACCGACGGGAACCTCCCAGTTCCCCGTCGAAGATGGTAACTCCTCAACCCATCCGGTCTTTCGTAGGGTCCGACTCGAAAGACACCGCACACCTTAAACCCAGCCTTGACACCGAGCCGCTTTCCATTAAAAACTTCCTCCATGTACTCAACCACACCATTCTCAGTATATTTCTCGATCAACGATGTAGGGTAATTCGTGTACCAGATTTGTTATCCTGATCCTACTTCCAACGGAGTACCGGCATCTGAGTATCCGATACGAGGACGGCGGCCTCCGTAATCCGAGCAGCCAACCTCTAAATCCTTCCAAAATGGATGTCCTAGTAGGGACCGTTAATACCAGGGGCCTTCGCCAGAAACGCTCCCTACTTAAGAACCTCTTACACGAACATAACATACACATTCTTTCCATCACGAAAACAAAGCTCAAAAATAGATACACACTGAACTTTAACACATATCACACCTTCCTAGACAACAGCCACTACGGAACCGCCCTCGTAATTAAAAATTGCTTCCCATGTACTCCTTTCCAACTTCCTGCGCACCTACAGTATCTCTAATACGTTGCTGTGACGGTGAACTTTCCCATCGCGATCGCCTTCTTCCATACTACCCGGCCACAACACCCTATCCGATGACCTTTTAAGTTACGCCTCCAGCCTTCATATTGAAGTCATCCTAGGTGATTTCAATGCCCACCAAACCCAACTTGGTAACTCGAGAAGTAATTGAAACGGCATCAGGCTATCATCAGCTTTGTTACAGTTGCCGCTTTTGCGAGTCGCTAACACACAGCCAACATATTTCGAACATAATAGACCATATCATTGTTTCAGAATCCATATCGCACTGTTATGATCGTGAGTGTCTTTTATGCACCAAGATCTACCACTATTGGTCAAAACTTCATTTTGTCCAGCCCCCCAGCACCTCCTCAATATAGTTATTAGAAATTGTTTGAAAGCAGACTGGAATGTGTTCTCCAAATACATCTCTAACAACCTTCCAACACCCAATCTTCTAACGACCCAAGATCTCGAGAGAGCCATTAGAGTCTATCTTCCGTAATTACGGAAACTATAGATATCTCTGTCCCTATGAAAAACATGGACATTTCGCGCAAACCGCTCCCACGGCACATCTTGAAATCGTAAAATCCTCCGGCACCTACCCGACCCAGCCCTCCGATTACTCTACGACATTTACAACAAGTGCCTAATCCTACCCCACTTCCCGACGTACTGATCATCGGCCCCCACCGTCATGATACCCAAACCCCCTTTCGACCTAACCACATCTTCCTCCTATAGACCCATCGCCCTATTGAGTTGCATGAAAATACTTTGAGCAGATTCTAGCCAGATGACACTGCGACTACCTCGAATTTAACAATCTCCTTCTCAACAGCCAATTCGGCTTCCGTCCTAACCGAACGTGTCACGATTCCTTATTGAAGCTGCTTACGGAGACCACCAGAGCATTCAATACCCGACCCCTTGCCCAAACTCCTACTCTAGTGCCTGACTAATCGGTCAGTTCGGCTCAAAGTAGGAAACACCTTCTCCGATCCTTTTCAACCTACAGCAGCGATACTGGAAGGTTCTGCCTTAGCCCCGATCCTTTACACTATGTTCGCATCCGGCATTTCCGAAGTTACACAACCCGAAGTAGTCGTCGCGTAGCTTTCGGATGATACCGCCCTGTGGGCGGTTAATCGGAACAGCGGAATGGTCTCCAGCCTCATATCCAAAACCCTCCTAAACTTCTGAAACTGGGCGAACTGCGCAAATCCCACCAAAACTCAAACAATCCTCTCCCAACACCGAAGATAAATTCCCAAAGCGAGCCAACAGCAATGTTTCCCTCGCCCTGAATCAAGAAAGACTCCCACTTTAACAAGTCACCTACTTAGGAATCCTCTTCACCAGAACCCTCAATTGGCTCCCCGATGTACAAAGAACACTAAACAAGATAAGAAACCGACCAAACCTACTGGGCGCCCTCCGGCGTAGACTCAGAGGTTGCCACCACAGAACACTACACCACACCTACAAAACATACATGCGCCCTGTTGCAGACTATCCGGGCACCCATATACACTAACATAAACACTAATCATTTCTCCTCTATCGCTTCCTGTGAACGCCGAATACTCAGACTCGTACGCAGGTTACCTTGTAGGTACCCTAACGACCTCAATACAGCACGTAAACAAACCACCCATCACTACAGACATTACAATGAAACTTTATACTCAAAAGAATTTTCGGCGAGACAATCCCAACCAGAGAGATGCTTATCACTCCCTACACCTACAGATTCCTTCAATTCCTACGGAAAACCCCAGATTAAAATTTAAACACCCCCTCGCGATCCTAACACAACTACTTGACGATTTCCCCGAGGCGACAATACTCCATATGCCCTCCGAATTCGATGACGACCGAGCATGATACCGACAAACGAATCGAATTAACCGCATACAGCACGCTATACCCAACTAAAAAAAAAACAGCACAAATATTCAAATTAATCCAAATCTTTTTTTTTTCACACCAAATATAATCACATCTCATGATTGTAATCTATATAATTACACAAAACAGCGCAATACCAACAACAAGAAAAGAATGACCAGTGCTGAAGAGGAGGACTCCTGAACTGTGTACGCATGAGCATATTAACAAAAAAAAGCGAGATTTATAAATTATTTACCTATTTCTTTGCTTTCTTCTCGATTGACTTCTAGTTCCTAACTCCCTTCTGTATTCCGACCTAGTTGGAATCAGAAGTCGTTATTTCAACCAGCCGACCCATTCTTGTTGACTTGTAAATTGTCTCGATCATATTCACTAGACCAATTTTCGTTAGAATATTTTGCTCTTCCTGCCTTGGCAGATTATTAATTGATCCCGTCTGCAAAACATCACCACACTTGTACACTATACACTTATTTGGGTATATGCCTAGCGCAAACAAACACCCCCTAGTACACAAAATCCTACGATTTGCTTTTAAGTTATCGCCTGAAACGTATTGAGAATTCCTCGGGGGATGTCCGCAAGGTGAAAGGCCTGTGCAGGTATCTTACTACCTCGCTTGTCTGGAAGATGTACGTCTGTTCAGCCTAGCATCCTTCTAATTAAGGTCTGATTCAATAACCTATCCCACCGACACGTACCTAACATATTCACAAACGAGCTGGGATACTAGCCATATCCCTGCAGACAGACAATCGCATAATAATCTCCAGAAAGTAATGTTTCCTTAAGGATAATCCTGTTAAAAAGAGATATTCCCGTGACCGTAAATAAATCCTGAATTCCAGTCATTTAAACTATAATTATATTTTCGTGTCCAGATAAATAATAAAACCAGTTACAGTGCTTTGTACGAGTCCCCTGCGTTTCGTATCCAGAATACTTAATAAAGTACTAAAACACGATTCCTGGAGGAATGAATAGATTCCACTAATTTAAACTAATTTCGATAAGCCCCGAAAATTATACTTCTTTACCCATTAGGTGGCCATAATTTTTGCCACTACCAGAAATAATGTTTAATAGCTCCCGATCTGAAATCAGATACCATCCGGAGTTTTATTTTTAAACCATCTGTCCGGTTTAACTCTCAAAAGTATCCTGTTTACTGAAGTGATAGAATTGTAAATAGAATGTAATCCTCTACTGTACGTTTTAAGAGAAGTAAAATTTATCTCCCTTCTTATAAGTGGTGGATGAAACCACAACAATTTCTCCTCCTTGCTTACGTCGTTTATGTTTTATAGTCTTGATACTTTATATTATGTTTACTTTGCGTAATTATAATAATTGTAGTAGTCCAGTAAGTTAAATCAAAACCCCACGAAAATAGTGTTTTATTTCTAAATAAAATCGAGAAAGAACAGTGATCAAATTCGTTTCATAGAAAATAAAAAACAATGTCCTCGTAAATCACAACTATTATTGTTATCAGTCCCTTATTGTGTCCTTCTGGGAGTAAACTTATATTCATTTCTTCGTAATTCCCAGATGTTAGCTACTTCGTCATTTAAAAATAAGAAAATATTGTTTTCTTTTGATTTTGATTTCCTGTAGTACTTGACCACCACTTTGTGTAAATAATTTAATTAGTACATAAAGATCGTTAAGGACATCAAATTAAATCTGGAGTGTCAATAATTTACAAAGCATTACTCGTAATTCTCTTATTGCTAATTATCGCATTCACAGAGGCCAAAACCACGTTAGCGAGTCCAACGCCAGTTGTGGAGACCGTACAATCCGTCAGAACCAGTGCAGGTAGTGGCCATCTGGGCATGCGATATACACGAGGCCAATTAGGGTTATTAGTTTACCTACTTAAAATGCATTCAAGTTTATTTATTTTATATTCAGCGATTTATGCAACATTCAAAGCCCAATGCACTTCCCTAACCATGAAGTAATGTTGTTAATGTATAAAATAGGTATTTATTATAAGTTTTTGTTATTAACGAATAAGTTCAAAGTAAATATGTAATTAAAAATTATTATTATTAATTTTATTAAATACAAAAATGAAAAGTTTACCTCGAGTAGGATTTGAACCTACGACCTGTACTTTGCTAGAGTACCGCGCTAACCAACTGCGCTATCGAAGTACAAGCCCCAATCGATGTAAATTTTGTCTTTATGTATGTAGAATTGATGTAGATTCTAAATTTAAATTTAATAATAATTTATAAAATAGGTGATGGTACTTTTTAGAAGTAAGAATTAAACTGAGTTTAGACGAGTTAACATCGTGAGAAATTTATTTGATATACGAAAATGATTTAAGAGTGTTTGCCACTGCCCTTTCCTTAACAGGGAACTTCCGTTTTTTTTAATTGTGTTTTTTTCTTGAGAATTTATTTTAGTTTTTATTTTGCAATATGAATTAGTTAAGTTATTTTTAGTTACAAATGTAGAAATATTTATACGAAATAAATAACAGTTAAAACCAATTAGTGTGATTGCCAAAATCAGGATAGGTGTCACAAGTATTATCTGAACCTTACCCTCCTCTGACTGAGCTATAACTCGGACAAATTTAGATTAAGTAACAGTAGCTAAACGTCTATTTTACAAATTTGTTAGAAAAGACTTACGCAGCTAATCTGACCCTCTGACTCTCGGATACGTTAACGTCTAGATCCTAGAAATCGACATTATAATATATTATATTCTCAGGGTCCGTATATAATTCGTACGAAAGAGAGGTCCTGAAAATTAGTTGAGTTTGTTTGATATACACATAAGCTGCAAAATCTACTGTAAAATTTTATCCCATGTTGCATTATATATATATATATATATATATATATATATATATATATATATATATATATATATATATATATATATATATATATATATATATATACATACATGTAATGACCAAAAATTTTGGAGTTTCAAACGATTTTTTCAGATTCAGCCCTGCTTCATTAGAAATAAATTTTCATAATATTTTTAATTATTTAAATTCAAAGCCGCCTTGGTGGTGTAACATACACTATTTTTTTTGCAGGAAAAGTACCTTTTTTGTGTATCATACAGCAAAATTTTATTAAGGAAAGGTGTTCAGAATCGAGAAATAATAATAACTGCAAAATTCGAAAATAATCGGCACAATTTCATGAAATCGTTATTTTTATTTAAGATTAGATCTGGGAATTTATGCAGAAATTCGATGAAACCGGATCTGTTTAAGACTAAAAGAAAGCGAAGAAGGCATACCGTGAAGACGACGTTGCAGCTATGCATTCATTATTCGAAAATCTCAGGTTGAGTTTACGAAGAACAGCAGCGGAGGTTGGTTTTATACCAAAAGCCACTTAAAGAATATATTCAAAGAAAACAATATTATTTCCTTTAAACCAAAATTTATTCACAACTTAAAAGCTTGTGGTTATAACATTAGGCTTGATTTGTCTCCAAACGTTGGTGAAAATATGATGGATGGCCGTTTTTCTCACTATAACATTTTATTTTCTTATGAAGCAACGTTTACGACAAATGGAGTTATTTCATCTCAAAACTGTCCATATTGAGCTAGTGAAAATCCACATTTCAGGATTCAATGTGAAAGCCAATTTTTTAAAAAGGCAAATATTTGGTATGCTGTTTGACCAGACAGTATAATTGGACCGCATTTTCTGGACGAGTCATTAAATTAGGAAGTATGTTTGGATTTGCTGGACAACTTTTTATTACCAGAATTAGAGAACTTTCGCTTGGAGCAAAGACGTAAGATGTAGTTTCAGCATGATGGGTGTTCGTCGTATTTGACTTTGCTAATAAGAGGATGGCTGGATGAATATTTTCCGGAACGATGGGTAGGACGATACGGACCCACATTTTATCCACCCCGTTCTCCCGACTTAACAATTTTGGATTTTTTCTATGTGGCTACCTAAAACAGAAAGTGTAACAAACAGATATAAACCACAATATTGAATATCTTAAAGAAGCAATAATTCATGCCCTAAATTAACTCACCCCGAACACGCTAAGAAATGTACACAAACAATTTCGAATTAGAGGGGAGAGATGTTTTGAGGTTGTTGGAGGCTACATTGAATAGTTTTACTTTTTTAAAATTATTTCTGTTATTGATTACAAGTAGATATTACTGTTACATGACAAATATTGAAACATTATTGATCAGATAATTACAATAATAAACAATTTGAATAAGAAGAACAAAAACCCACTACTAAATTTCACAATAATGACAATCAGTATTGTTTGTAAACGTATGACAATTTATTGTTTGACATGTTGTATGCATAGATTCACACATCTAATCGATGATAATAAATAAAATTAACGGTTTTATGAAATTGAGACGATTATTTTCAAATTTTGTAGTTATTATTTTTCGATTCTGAACAGCTTTTCTTAATAAAATTTTTCTCTATACACAAAAAAGGTACCTTACCTGTACAGAAAATAGTTTTTGCTCCACCACCAAGGCGGCTTTGAATTAAAAAAATTAAAAATATGATGAAAATTCATTTCGAATGCAGCAGGGATGAATCTGAAAAAATTGTTTTGAATTCCAAAATTGTTAGTCATTTACACCTGTAATGAACTCAACCCGTGGACACACTGTATATACAAATACCTATCCAATCGAAATCTGAACAAACAGCATTTATTATATTTTTATAACGCACTCTAAACATAAATCCAATATGAAATCTCAAAAATGATCTGTAAATTTTTCTTGAATCTGGAAATGAACTTCAGAATTTCAATAGAAATGAATAATTTAATCTATGGATCCTTTCAAACTCACCGACAAAACCATTGAACTGAATACTGTTCATTTCTTTCAAATCAAATAAGATCCTATTTCTGAAATTGTAAGAAATATAATATAGCTTACATTTTGTAGGTAAAAAGTCTTTCATGCTTTGTTACATAGGCATTGTCATTCTGAAAATCTAGTCGGCGGAATTACCTGCAAAACACACAAAATCAAACAGTTTTAGTATTCTCGCACTGTATTGTTTACTTATTAATTACGCACTATTTCAATTTAACTGACTGATACGCATACAAAATAAAATCGATTAGTCGAATAAATAACAATGGTAGGATATTCGCACTGATTCATAATAATCGTTATAATTGACAAAGTACTACTATATGAGATTATTGTTTCAACAAAAGCTTCATTTCTATGTAGATATTTAAAAAGTTATTTATTGTGCTTCTCGTTCACAAATTAAGTTATTCACATAGTCTTTAAAAAACTGTAATAGAAAAAAATAAGATCTAGTGCTGCAATGTACAAATAGCAAAACCGCAATCAACAGATTATATAAAATTAATTCACATTATAAAATAAACTAGATTATTGTGTTGTAGCATAAAGAAAATGACCAAAAATGCAAAAGAAATCGAAAAAAAGAACACTTAAAATTATCAAAAGTTAGGGTTGGTATTACTACAATTTGAACTAAAAAATAACCCAACGACTGATAATATATATATATATATATATATATATATATATATATATATATATATATATATATATATATATATATATATATATATATATATATAGGGTGTATCTAAATAACACCGAAAAAATGTAAGAGGTGATTCTCCGATGAAAATTAAGGGAGGTTTCCGGTATAAAACTTTTTGCAAGTTACGCCCCTTCAAAAATTCTAAAAAAAAGTTGTTTTTCTTTTTATCTTCCCTGTATATTAAGCTAAAGAAACAGACAGTATCTATTAATAAAACAATAAAACTACACTTTCTGAAATTATTTCACCCGTGCAGTATTTTTCTAAGGGGTTGAAATAATCAACCCCTAAGATGTTTCTTCTTATATCTTTTTTTTGCCAATAATTTTTTCCTTTTAAAAAGGATATCCAAAAAGAACCATTCATTTACTAACTTTTTAATCTCTTCCAGTTTTTTCGAAAAGTTAAAGATTAACGAGAGACCAACGTAAATGTATTGCAATGCATTTTCAAAAAATCGAGCTGTTTAACGCGAGGGTATTTTGCCATAAGATCTAGTTGCCGTTTGTATACAATGGAATGCATAAAAAAAATGTAAGAGGGATTGTCAAATGCCATTTGCTGTTACTTTTTCTTACTCTTTCGCAAGTTTTATGATTTTGTGAAAAAAAAATAGTTGGTAAACCGAAAATATAGTTAACTATTCGAATTTTGAATTGGCAGATATTCATTTTACATATGGGTGTGCTAACGGTAATGGATTTAATGCGTAAAGAGTTTAAGCTGAACAGTACCCAGAACGTATAATACTACGTTCACAAATATTCACCAACGCTTGCGGGAATTTGGTGAATTTGAAAAGAGAAGTCATGACTCTGGCCGTACTCGAGAAGTCAGGACTGAAGCTCTGGAAGAAGATGTACTTAATTTGATCGAAGAATCCGCAGAAACTGGTACCAAAAAAGTAGGTCGTGCCCTAAATGTAAGCCACACGGTATTTTTTAGAATTTTAAAAGAACAACAGTTATGTCCCTATCGTCTTCAACGGATGCAGGAATTACTGATTTGCGCGTGTGGTTTTTTTGTCAATGGCTTATTAACACAATCGGACAAGCGCCACAATTCTTAAGCAATATTTTATTTACTGAGGAGGCGAATTTCTCAAGGAACTGTATTAGAAATGTACATAATCATCACACTTGGGCCGCGGAAAATCCTCATGGTTTTTTTTAAGCCCTTGAGGATCACTAATGCTGTAGTGCACAGGATGCGTGAGTTGTGTGACCATACAGTACCCTGAGAACCAACGCACCACGTAGTTTGAGAAAACGCAGCCTCTAAGGTACAAAATGGGGCAACTAAGCTGTAAGAGAACACATGTGAGTAAACGCAATAAACAAGTAAAAAACGCAATAAACAAGTAAAACACAAGGCAGCTCAAACCAATAGCTATATTTATTTACAGAGGAAAATTTAACCAAAAACACTAACCTATGTGCTCATGCCGTTTTTCTCAGGGGGACAAAGAAAAGGAAAGCATACAGACGCTTTTATTACACATTTCACCACAACTCAAATTATTATATTATTAAAACATCCTACACTAGCATAAGAGTAAAGATTGGATTGTGCTGACTTTTACTTGATGGAAATTCATATTAGCACTTAAATGAAACAAACAGTTTCTAATTTCCACAAATTCATTTAATAAATTACAGTTGCTTCGACACACTGTGAGATTCAACCTCAAACTAACTTAAAACCATACAAAATACTTACCTTATACTAATTTTGGTGGGAGGTTGACAACTAATCATGTGATTAGTAAAACAATGGCGAATAGTATAAATCAATTTGATCGTTTCAGGATGAAACAGCCAGGTCGAGTGATCCTCCTAGTTCTGGTACACCTACCAAGCGAAAAGGACATGAAGAAGATCCGAGAGGTGAAGTACGTCGTCCGCATCGGCGTCACTGTAGAGGACTTGCGGAAGAAATTCGGCATTGAGCAGTGTCACCGCTGTCAGGGTTTCCGTCACACACAGCGTTGCTGCAGGGCGGCAGCACGCTGCGTAAAGTGCTCCGGATATCTCCACTCCAGTGCATGCACTAAACCCCGCACAGACCGGACAAAGTGTGATAACTGTGCTGTGGACCACCCCACTAGCTACAGGAGATGCTCGAAGTTCCCTCGATCTCAACAACGGAAGAAGACGGAAGGACCACAGAGACCGAAGAGGACACCGCTGAAAGCGGCACTTTCTTCAATCCGGACCGGTGTAAGCTACGCCCAAGCGACGACAGGCGCAGTTGAGAAAGTGAAAGTGGCTTCTCCACTTTTCTGGTAATCATACAAAGGTCCGACGCGAAGATTAACGTCCAAGATTAAGTATACAATATCGATTTTTATGTTCTGTCTAACATTATCGTTTCTCCAACAGCGCTTCACGCTTTGGAAAACTAACCCGACAACCGTACTCTAGTAACATAGTTACTACATAACGACTTATGCGTTAAACTAATACTTGTTTCTTTCTCTTACAGATCTACTTGGGCATCAATAGGTGCATCATCGCGACACCCGACCTTAGGACATCCGCATCCACCCAATCAACATCTACCCACAACAATTATCTTCCACGGCTACAAGAACAACATGCACAACAATGGTATCAACTGGGATCACAGAACATCCTCAAACAACAACAATCTACACCACAGTGTAGAAGCTCCTCAAATTGCACACTACAATACATCAATACACTTGTTATAATTATTATGACGCATAGTTAGAAGTTTCAGTATTGTTTTTATATGAACTAAAATGTTCAGAAATACGTTTACTAAAACTTGTATCTGTTTTTCCTTGTTGTATTTATCACAACTCCCGCAATTTAGTCTGTATACTCCTCAATTATTTTCCTATGAATATAGATATAGCTATTAAAGATAAAATAATAGATTTGTATCTATTGGGATGTAAAAACAAATTTTGAAGTAGAATTAAACATAATTAAACAAATAATGGTTATACATAATCTGATGTCAACAGAATTTAAAAAAAGAAAGAATATAGGTTTGCATTGAAATCAGTTTACCCTACTCAACCCAAAATTAGAAAATTATTTAACACGTTAAATTCTATAGGTAAACCTACAGAAATAATATCTAATCAACTTAAAAAACTAGATTTGAACATAACGCACAAATATAACAATACCTTCCGTAAATACATAAAAAACAATACATTGAAAAAATCAGAAGGAAAATAATTCAGGAGTATGCAGACTAAATTGCGGGAGTTGAGATAAATACCACATAGGACAAATAGGTAGAAGTTTTATTAAACGTATTTCCGAACATGTTAGTTCATATAAAAACAATATGAAACTTTTGCATGTTGAACATAAAGGTAAAGGATTAGATGTTTTTGAATCATTAGAAATTTTGAAAAACAAAAATATAGGTTTGTTATTAAACGATCAAATTGATTTATACTATTCGCCATTGTTTGACCTTCCCTCTTCACATAATTAGTTCTCACCCTTCCACCACAATTAGTATAAGTTAAGTACTTTGTAGTGTTGGAAGTTACTTTAAGATTCAATCTGAAGAAGACACTGTGTGTCGAAACATTAACACTGTAAGCATATGAAAATTCAGTAGCTAAAGTAGAAAATTGTGACTACCGAGAGAACAACAGGTTAGCTTAGTAATTATGTAAACCCCAAAATCAAATAGTATTGTAGTGCAGTAATGGCACCGTTGTTAAGGTAAATGTTCGATTATTTAACTTTAGAAATAAAGACCATAAAGCCCTTTTTGGTCTAGGCCTAATTTTTAATTTGTCTACCGCGGTTCGAGCTCGAGTCCTAGTGGGTGCGGTTCTTTAAATAGGGCTGATCGTTTGCTACCGGATTTTCCACTTTTTGTGAGAGTTGGCATCTTTCGTGTTTCAGGGTGAGAGAAATATTGCTATTGGCTACCTTTGGGCCCAGTTGGAGAAGTTCCGGAGGATTTTGGATATGAGGCGGGAAGCCGTTCCCCTGTCCCGATTAACCGCCCAGAAGACGGTGTCATCCGAAGCTGCGCAACGGCTTCTCCGGGTT
The DNA here is from genome assembly GCA_036346205.1 of Vesta saturnalis. Classification (NCBI taxonomy): domain Eukaryota; kingdom Metazoa; phylum Arthropoda; class Insecta; order Coleoptera; family Lampyridae; genus Vesta; species Vesta saturnalis. The sequence continues at coordinate 6,815,284 of JARFJB010001495.1, read as the reverse complement.
GTGTGACTTCGGGGATGTCGGATGCGAAGACAGTGTAAAGGATCGGGGCTAAGGAAGAACCTTTAGGTACGCCTGCTGTAGGTTGAAAAGGATCGGTGAAGGTGTTTCCTACTTTGAGCCGAACTGACTGATTAGTCAGGTACTAGAGTAGGAGTTTGGGCAAGGGGTCGGGTATCTTGTGTAGGAGACCGGCGTGCCAGACCCTGCCAAATGCTTGCTAATGTACAGAAACACAGCCAGATTGCATTGGTTGTGATTAAATGCTCTGGTGGTTTCCGTAAACAGCTTCAACAAGGGATCGTGACACGTTCGTTTGGGACGGAAGCCGATTTGGCTGATGGGAAGGAGTTCGTTGAGTTCGAAGTGGTCCCTGAGTCGCCTGGTGTTTGTTTTCTTCTTGCTTGATTAAGGCGTTAAGGGGATTATATTCGGTTTTCGGGAGCGGTTTGCGCGAAATGTCGATGTTTTTCAAAGGAACTGAGGTATCGACCGCTTCCTTAGTTACGGAATTTAGGTCTTTAATAGGCCTTCTCGAGATCTTGCGTCGTTAGAAGATTGGGTGTTGGATATGTGTTAAAAAATGCATGCTAGTCTGCTTTCGAAAAATCTTTAATGACCATATTAAGGAGGTGCTGGGGAAACTGGACAAAATAAAGTTTTGACCAGTTGTGGTAGATGACCTGAAGTGATCGTGGTGCCTAAAAAGCGCTCTCGATAAAAATAGTGTTCTATGGGTTCTGACACAATGACATGGTCTATTATTGAGGCATGTTCGAAATATGTTGGCTGTGTGATAGTGATTTGCAAAAGCGGAAACTGTAACAAACACGATGATTGCCTGATACCTTTGGCATTACTTTGGGAGTCACCGAATTGGGTGTGGCGGGCATTGAAATCTCCTAGAATGACTGAATTAGGGAGGCTGGAGGCGTAAATTAAAAGACCATCGGATAGGGTGTTGTAACCTGGTGGGTTGTAGTAAGAATGGAAGATGATAAGGGTGGGAAAGTGCACCATCACACCAATGTATTCGAGATGCTGTAGGTGCGCAGGAAGTTGAAAGGGTGTTGATGTGAAGCAATTTTTAATTACGAGGGCGGTTCCGTGGTGGCTGTTGTTTAAGAAGTGTGATATGTGTTAAAGTTAAGTGTGCATCTGTTTGTGTTTCGTTTTCGTGATGGTAAGAATGTGAATGTTGTGTTCATGTAAGGGGTTTTTAAGTAGGGAGCGTTTCCGACGAACGCCCCTGGCATTAATGGTCCCTGCTAGAATATCCATTTAAGGATTGGGTACTCGAATTACGCAGACCGCCGTCCGCGTGTCGGATACGCAGGCGCTGGTACTCCGTTGGAAATAGGATCGGGATAGCGAGTTTAGAATTCGAATGACTCTATTTTGCAGACGGGAAACGTGCTGTGAAGGGTGTGGGTTAGAAAACTTTTAATGGAGAGGGGCTCAGTGTCAAGACTGGGTTTAAGGTATGCGGTGTCTTCCGAGTCGTACTTTTCGGAAGACAGGACAGGTTCAAGGATTGCCATATTTTAAGGGGAACTGGGAGGTTCCAGCCGCTTCTGGTACTTAAATGGTTAGGAAGGGTGTGTGCTTACACTTTGTGTTACCGGCGGATCTGCTGGAAGAGGATCTGTGGCTTTAGCCATAGTTGGAGCAACGGATGGAGCGAGCAAGACACTCCCCAGTGGTATGCCCTACCTTCGAGCAGGTAGAGAAACACTTGGGGAGAGGTTGTGGGATAAGCGAGGGTTCGCAACGGTAGTGTCGCCGAAAATGACGACACCGCGCGCTAGGAGGAAGTCGAAGGTGATTTTGGAAGGGGTGATGACGCGGACTGGGGATGTGGGAGTGGCCTTGGAGGTGATGCAAATGGCCTTACTCATACGTGTAAGATCGATCATACCCCGCATCCCTTCGGCTAGGATGTCCTTACGTCTACGTGACGAATCACGCAGGAAAAGGAGAAAGGTCTACGATTAGAGTTGGTGGCACGGGGACCGGATAGTTGGGATAGTCGAAGTGGTGTCTCAGTCTAAGTTGTGTACTATCCGGCAAGGGAGAGGAGGTCTCTAGGAGACAGACGTTATGGTTTAACTAGCAAATTCAAAATATTCCCTTATATAATTTTTTTACTCTTCTAATTGATTGAAACAATATGGTCTTATTTTGGTTTGCAATCTTCTATTGGCTAAATATTTTGTTGTGGCACTTTTTATTTTAAGGGAGGGATTCAATCTATTTTTAGGAAAAACAAATCCTTCCCATCCCTTTTTTCTTGTCTTGCCTTCATTCTTTTTCGAATATTTCTAATTCTTTTTGTTATATGTGAACTTGATTATGTCTATACGGATTTACAATATAAGAAAGCAGTGGTGCTACTATGGTGGTGCAACGGTTAGAATGCTTGCTTTTCAGACAAGCGGTACCTACGTGTTCAAATATGGCCAACGTAGCCGTTTCTCTAAAACTGATTAAAATTAAAGCACTTTTTCTTCTTATGAAGAAGTAAAGCTGTAATTCACGTGGCAAAACGATCTTTGATTCCTTACTGAAGATGGAATTGTTTTAGTAGGATATATATCCAGTGATGGGTAGAGCTAGTAACCGCTAGTAATTAATGCGAATAGAGACGTTTGACATTTTACATGGTGCCTAGATTTCGATTCACAAATACAAAGGCAAGAAAGCATTGGTTACTAACTGTTCCGATAACTATTCCCCAAAGGAAATTTGAATATGGCATAAGATACCCTTGAGAGTCATGAAATATATTACCAGGCTTTTAGTAAGTCGATAAACATAGTGTTTAATGTATGTGTATTTTATAACTGTAGCATTTAGGCCCGGTTGTACAATCTGCTGCTACATCTTCCCGACAATTATCTGACCGATATAGCTATCCGGAAGATACATTATCATGGCGTAGTACAAACAGTTACTATCGGTGGGATTGTAATACGGGAAATAGGAGTGGGTTGGTATGACTTTATCCAAATTTTTTAGTTACTTTTAGTATAATATCACTGACGTTTCTCATAACCTCACATTTGAAAAATCGAAATTTAATAAATTGTGAAAAGACTATCAGTAAAAATGTTTGATTTATACGAAACAAGCTGCATCGAAGTTTGAAACTAATCCTTCGCAACTTAATTTTATTAACAATTTTACTTTTTCAAGCAGGGGATCCATAAGATCTTCGCATGGCCCTCCGCCAGTACCTATTAGAGCCGCTCTCCTCTTAGCAGCTGCTTTCGGGGTATCTTTTTTTAATGTTTCATATTTACTTCGTAGCTGCTCCCATGTACGGTTTTGCGTTCCTACTGAATTAAACTTAATACACACCGATTTCCATGCATCTTTCTGTAAATTAGAAAATCATTCACACCATTATATAAGTAAAATGAACAATTATACCTTTTCTTTCCAGGTCAATGCATCTGTCTTTTTATTTTCAATTATATGTACATATTTTTCAATAATTTCCACCAACCGCCAACATTCTTCTTTTGTATAATTTGCAGTTCGTTTATTTTTGTCCATATTCAGTATGTGCGTAACAGAAATAAATAAAATTTGTGGGGATATGCTCGCAGCGTTCGCGGGTGTATTTGTTTACGTTGCGCACGCAACTTGTCTGTCGGATATTTCTGTATTGGTCACTTGATCTATCCGTTAAATTATATTGCCGATAATGTCGCGGATAAACATATTTGTACGTCGTAATACGCTCAAAATATACTTGTACGCCAGATAACGCTATCGGCTGGTTTATCGATATATTGTACAACCGGGCGTTAGTATGTTAAGTATTAAGAACGGTAAGGGTTATCAATATCTACCGCTAGAAAACGCTCACTCTCAATTATTGCTCGTTAAACCCTTAATTTTCGTAATACTTGTATTATTTTTCCTCCGATATCTTTTTTTTTTAGTTCTTTTGGTGATTTAAGAAAGTGAAATTATAGGCTAGTCATAGATACAAACGCAAAACGAACCATCATTATTTTTACTTATCGCTCTGTAGAACGGTCATTAATTATTTAGCTGTCATGTTTGCTGTTAAGAGCAATAGCAACCAATTATAAATGGTAAAGTCAATCTACTGTGTCACGTTGTGTGGAAATCCTGAAGGAAATGTATATACGTGGTTATTTCGCCAACCACCATCCGATACAATTAATATTGTGCCAAACATAGACGATTTATTTTTGTCTGAAGACAAATTAGATTGTACCAGCCAATAGAATATTTTCAAGTTAAACGTAGAGTAACAACTCAAGGAGATCGTTCTATTGCAGACATCACAAAAGGGCAGAGTTCAAGTGAAAAGTGGCTCATCGCACGAAAACACCGATTAACAAGCAGTATGTTTGGAGCTGTATTATCAGCGTGCACACGCCAAAAATTTAGTGCAGCTTTATGCAGCTAATGGAGAGATACGATGTAAGCATTATCCATGCTGTTCTATGGGATCGAATATCTAAATCACTTTCCTAAACGTAGAAACCACTGGTTTGTCGCTTCATCCATGTGACTTCTTAGGAAGCAACGGTTTAGTAAGTAGTCGATGCTCAATTTAAATGATATGTTCCAATGAATACAGAAAGTCATGGTTGAAAGAAGGTTCAATTAAAGATACAAGATATGTAGTGTATGTATATGTATAAAAGATGATGAGATTATAGTGAATACTGGGCACGTCTATTATCATTAAATTCAAGGCAGTTATACAAGGTATCCTGGAAAGGTCTTTACAACACTCTTCCATATGCAGTATACCTGAAAATAAGACGATTTAACTAAACTTACCTTAGTCCAAATGTTTTCCGAGCTACAGGGTGTCAAAGTTGAAGAAATAAATCACGTTTTTTTAATATCTTTTCACCAATTCCAGCTAATTTCACGAAATTTGGTATACAGGGGTTTCTTGGGATGAGAAAATCAAACTTGTCAACGATTTTATTGTATCTCCTAGAGGGAGCCACAAGCGACGACTAGGAGGCTTTAAAGTCATTACAACTCTTTGTGCCACGGTGTATGTCATTTTGGGTTTAATAAATCTCTTTCCCTATCTTTTCCAGTTAAGAAAAGTATGCTTTATTGAAGTCGTTATAAAACAACCCTTTCCGAGAAAGCCCCATCTGAAACTGAGATGACGCATGTAAATTGTCAAAGCTATTACGCGGTATTGCATTTTTCTTTTTTTGAAGAATTTGGCAAATCTATAGATTTTTCCTTGTTTTTAAGGATAAAAAATAAGATAAAAGCAAAAATTAAACTAAAAACTTAAATACAAATAGAAAAATGTGTCATAAAAACTGTTCAAAATGCCCGCTGTTTTAATGCATGCAAAGATTTACACGACGCAGATAATTTAAATTAACTCTTTGCATAATTTCTTCATCCTGACTACGCTGCCATAGTTGGTTTTCATTTTCTACTGGAGTCATGTAAACCACGGGCTTAAGATGTCTCCATAAAAAAATCCAATGGATTTAAGTCGGGAGAACGTGGTAGCCAATTCTCAGGAGTATTGTTACCTCTACCTATCCATTTGTTTCGGTACTGTTCATTTAAGTAATTTCGAACAGGTAATAAAAAAGTTGCTGGAGCCCCATCGTGCATGAACCACATATTTCTTCGAAATTGTAGAGGTAAATCCTACAGTGAACCTGGCAGCGTATTTTAAATATGTTGCAAATAAATTTTACCAGTTAATCTTTGCAATAAAATGATAGAACAACAATAATATTTCCTATTAACCCTCCCCACACAATAATTCTAATTCATGGTGAAAATGTGTAACTTTGATTGCATGCAGATTTTCGTTTGCTAAACGTGTTTGTTATAAAAATTAGTTAGCTCTCTTCTTGTGAAACACGGTTCGTCGGTGAGAAAAATGTTTTTTGGAATCAATTTATTTTTGCAGATTGATAAATCGACGGAAAAACAATCGCATTTCAGGATCATTGGGTAAGATGTCTTGAACTCCCTGCTTGTGGTATGGATCTGTTCTCTAAGTGTTCTATTAATGGCAGTTTTAGACACACTTATTTTTGTACTTAATCGTCTTGTACTTAGTTCCGAATCTTCTTCAATACCTTCTACAATGTCTTCTTCAATTTCAGGAACTCTTACAGAACGCGACCTAATAATGATTCCTTAATTTTGAAATTTTTTTTTGTTTACCTTCCATAATCAGCGGTTACAGGAGCACAGCGACAAGTTTCTCGAAGACGTCTCTTCACTATAGCAAACGTTGGATGACTTGGTGTATCACGATTTGGAAACCTTTCAGAGTAAACCCTGACACACTCTCGGTTATTCCCTTGAAAATATACAAAATCCAATAACATATCGGTATATTCTGAATTGGTATATTGCCCGGCCATGATGAAAGTTTAGATAAAAAATTTAAGTTTTTTAAATTATTAATTATTAAGAAAATTATGAGTAAAGGTTGCTTAAATGTGAGAGTACTTTTATGTAGAGTGTCAGAGTTCGCAATGTGACAAACAAGGAAAAATCTTTGACGTTTGCCAAAGTCTTCAAAAAATTGCAATTGCATCAACTTCAGATACTTTTTCTCGGAAAGGGTAGCTTATAGCGACTTCAATAAAGTTTGCCTTTCTTACCTGGAAAATATAGGGAAAAAGATTTGTCAAGTTCAAAATGAGATAAACCGTGGTACAAAAGAGATATTGTGATTTTAAAGTCTCCTAATCGTCGCTTGTTAGGCCCTTTAGGTAAGTTTAGTTAAATCGACTTAGTCTGATGTGTACTCTATGTGGAAAAACGTTGTAAAGTCCTTTCCGGGACACCGTGTATATCGCAAATAGAGACGTGCTGTTTAATTATTTGGATGCCAACAAAATGTGAAATAATTCGTATTGATAAGACGATGAATTTGAGAAAAATATAGAAATGTTAAAAACACTTTATTTGAATAAGTTTGTGCCATTTATATGTGTATATCAATGTGCATATATTTTTATATTTTTAAAGTTATTACAATCATCCGGTAGGTTAGTCGAAGGCGAAGAAGAACCCACACCAAGAAAAATGCTGGAGATAATATCACCCTTTCCAAAAAAGTGCAACGACCGTGATGAAAAACGCGGAAGTCACCTTGCTAGCATACTCAACAGTCCAGAAAATATTGAAACTCCAAAGAACAAGAAATCTACTAAGCAAACAGATGTTGTGCGAAAGAAAAAAGTTCAAAGAAACCTAAAAAACAGATTGTAGAGTCTTCGGAATCATATGGTGAAAGTCCCGTATTCTAAGAAAGTGATGTGTCACTAGAAGAATTGGATTAAAATGGTTGCGAATAAAAAGTGTTCAAGATGCAGCGGTTGGTTTGATGAAGGATGTTCCAAATACCTACATGTATGTGACTCATGTGGAAAAGATAACAAAAAAATGAGTTTTTTCAAATTAACTGATGAGTAATGACTTTCTCAAGGTCGATCTCACCCGTAATAACTAGACGTTCTAACCCGAACGGTCGAACTCTACCGGACTAACTCTATATATGTACTGGGTGGACCAATAATCCGGTCCTTCGTATATATCTCAGGAACTGCTTATCGTACAGCTTTGGGAAAAAATGTACTTAGTAAAAACGATCAAGGAAAATCGCTGGAAATAACTTTCAAGTTTCTAGCTTTACCGCTAGAGGGCATAATCTTTATAGAAAAAATTAAAAACAATTTTTTTATAAAATATGTCCAATCACAGTAAGGTATTAAATAAGTAAATTAGAACGATGCATAATTTCTGCACAAATTTCGTTAAATACTTTTTTCTCAATTTTTTCAAATAAAGGGCGGGGGAGAGTGAGAATGTTAGTATGAATAAATACATATAAGTTTGGTTTGGATCAACCCATTTTAACGGAATTATTCTCATTCGAAAGGGCAACTACTATAAAACAATTGCATCTAGTTTTAACTGTCGTAGATAGAGGTATTTTCGAATAAAAAAATTAAAATTTGTCTATGTTACAATTTTTAAATGGAAACACCTAAGTATTATAAATTACAACGGAAACTGATTAAATTCATAAGTAAAAACGCGTAAACATACGTAACTAGTATTGACTCACCATGTATTATAACTTAAAATAACAAAATATATAAAAAGAATATCACATACATTAAAACTTAATGTCCAATTAAATGTTCAAAGTGCTTTCCATCATTGTCCACACAAAGACGTAATCTATCGCGGGTAGATATAACAGCTGCTTCAATGTCAGCTATGGATATACTATTTATTGCGTTTCTAATGCGTGGTTGGTCGAGTTTGGAAGAGTAGCTGTCCATTGAAATATACTTCCCCTTCCAGTCCATTTATATGGATATAATAAATTCAAATAATAAATCTCTAACTCGCCTGGAAAAGTTCGCAGGACACCCATCATGCTGAAATATCAGATCTCTTCTTGTTTGTAAGGAAAGGTCTTCTAATAGAATAGGCAATTCATGTCCCAAACAATTTAAATATGTATCGCCATTTAAAGTTTCTTCAAAGAAATATGGTCCTATGATTTTTCCATCAACTATACCACACCAAACATTAAGACTCCACCTGCCTTGAAGCTGCACTTCGTCCATCCAGTGCCCTCTATCTATGACAATAATTAAAACTAAATGCAATTGTTTTCTAGTAGATGTAATTGGTTCATCTACGCCCTTTACAATGAGAATAATTTCGTTAAAATAGGTTAATCCAAACGAAAGTTATAGGCATTTATTCAGGTAAACATTCCCACTCTCCTTCACGCTCTATTTGAAAAAATAGAGAAAAAAGTATTTAACAAAATTTGTGCAGAAATTATGCATCATTCTAATTTACTTACTTAATACCTACTATGATTGGACATATTTTATAAAAAAATTGTTTTTAAATTTTTTAATAAAGATTATGCCCTCTAGCGGTAAAGCTAGAAACGAAAGTTTTTACTAAGGACATTTTTTTCCCACAGCTGTACGATAAACAAGTTCCTGAGATACAGCCGGAGGATCGGGTTATTGGTCCACCCGGTACATATATTTCCTGCATTCATCGTAGGTATATATTTTAATGTTCTATCTTATTTTTGTCTTTCTGTCGTTTCGTTTACTGTACTTACTTTTATTTTAAGAATATTATTTTCGAAAAATTATAATAAAAATATTAAATTAGAATCATATTTATGTTAATAAGGTTCGTTTTGGAGTACATATACTCTGTAAACCTTGTATAATTTCACTTTAATAAATAAATAAATAAAAACAGTTCCTCTGTCATTTTAACGTACGTTAACCTCCATCGTGAACAGATCAGGAACTTGTAGGAAATTTTTACAAGAGTATACACATGCTAGGGCAAAAAAAATGGAATATATAATTGTAACTCACATATGAATTATTTTAGATCTAGAACCAGGATTACTGCTTTTGATTTATTTAGAAGCGCATCATAATTTTACAGTGATACTGTGGCTCATTATGTCGTGGTAAATGACAAGAAATGTTCCTTAGAAGACCGCTGTTAGTGGTTTACTTAATCTGTTATGTAAAATGTTACGAACGTTTTCTTGTTGCGTAATGTCCAACATTTCACCAAACGTTTGTGTTTATATTATAATTAAAAAATTAAAACATTGGAATGCATTTTCAACTCTTTGAAACAATTTTGATGAACTACAAATTGAAGTAATGACAGCAGATTTATTGTTAGAATTTCTTAAACGACAATTCTTAAACTGCCGATTATTTAGATGTAACGACATATGTTTGTAAAATTATCATTATTTCTTGATAGTATAATTCTTAAATTACCTTTGTCTAATGTGGTGATCTGTAAGGAATTTTGTGACTAATACGCAACAATTTAACGTAAAACGAGCTGATTAAAAGAGAGATAAGAAGTTCTAAAGCTAAATGTACGTCAACATTAAGGAAAGTGTAATTTCGCGTAGATTTGCAATCACTATAAATCCATTTACCTACCTATTACATCTTCTACAGCTCCTTCATTTTCTTTTTCAACCAAAGTTGATTGCGTAGATGATATTTTTGTTTCCCCTTCTATGAGTTATAGGTTAAAGGCAGTTTTGACATTTTTTGAAAAATATTAAATGTCCTTCTATTATTTTCGTACCTAATTATTCGCTTTAGATTATTCCATCCCTTGAATGCCTAGTTACTCAAATAATAATGTTTAATAGCCAATAAAGTGGTAGGTAATAAATCCCTATAATTATTATTACGAACGTAAATAAGCAATTTCACTATTGACGTGATACAAAACTTTAGTTATATATTTTCAAATCTAAGTGGAGACACGAAATTCGGGAGAGTATTCCCAATTTGAAACTTATAAGACTAGACGGAAACAGTTTTCCCCAAGCTGTATATAAATTCCTTATTAAAAAGAAAATACTTTCTGACAAGTTTGGTTTAGGTACGTTCCAATACTTCTAGAGTTCATATTTAATGTTTCGTTATTCGTATTCGTTACTTCTTCTTTATAAAGAAATATATTTCAAAGTAAACTTCGGTCTACAAAGCTTACTTGAAAGGAATGCGTTTAAAGGTCATTCGAGGAGAAAAGCGGATTTTCTAGTGTGTATAACACGACCATTCTACAGATTTTTTAGATTGTTATGATTTAACTTGTAATCAATAGTATTTAATATTTTTGAGACTAGGGTTTGTAATCAGCTGTGAAATTGATGAAAATTTGATAAAAACGAAAATGGTATTATGTTTGTAGCATCGTTTAATCATAAACAAGGATTGTAGCTTCAAAATAACTCGTTGCTAAGTGTTATAAAAATCAGTCAAGGTCTAATGATTCAGTTAAGAGAAATATAAATGCTACTTTGTTGAAGTTGAAGTGGCTGGAAAAGGAACATTTGGAATATCTTTTGTTGTAAACAATTACAAACTTTCATTTACGTTGACCTTTGAGGGACATTTTACTTATTAGGATATATGGTTATGACAAAGGTTATTGGGTGTATTTGTGTATTTATATTTACAAATCTATACGTTTCCATAATACAGCTATCGTCCCAAGCAGCACAGATAAAAATGTATTTTTTTCTGTGCCAGTAATAATAATATCTTTTAGAAATGTTTAAGATGTTTAAACAAAACTATGGAATACAATTTAAGTCAAGAATACCTAGATCCTTAATAAATTAAATATTATTAAAGTGACATGATAATGATAAATCAGAACACCATCTAACGGTCAAAGGCTAAAACTGAAAAATGTCATAAACCAATAGCTAATTTAACAAAATTTAATCAAATTATGATGCAAGTTTAACACAAATAGAAACGACGTCAATTAAAAAATCCAGTCAAATCTAACGAAAAAATAATTTTGTTAATAAATTTAGGCGTTATTTAACAGTGAAAGCACAATGTAGCAGGTTAACATAATTTTTAATGTTAATTTTAATTTTAACTACGTATATGTTAAATCATAGTGTTTTGCTACCAAAAGCTAAAACTAAAATTAAGACGTTCCATTGTGCCTTTTATAAGATGCCAAAACCTATGTAAACAGAGATTTTCGTCCTAAACTAAAATTATTAGGATGTTTATATATTTCAATAGCTTCCAGTTGTAAACGAACATAATAATAAGTTTGCCATAACAATATTTCCATATTAGAAAATTGAATTCTACGATTTGAATTATTCAAACCATGCCCAGCTACCACAGACTAGTCTGGTTGACCTGATTTACAAAATCTCATACTTTCTTCACGTATTGTATCAAATTCACGTTTTATGGTTCCAATGTATACTTTTCCACATAAACAAGATAATCTATACACTCCGGAAGATGATGATGGATTAGACATACCGTTAGGTGACCTTAAAGGTTCTCAATTATTCCGTAGGTTTAAAAACAGTCCTAATGCCATGATTAACTAAGATTCTTTCAATTCCATCTGTAATATTAGATATATTAGGAATGTGTGTGTGTATGAGTGTGTGTGTGTGTGCGTGTGTGAGTGTGAGTGTGTGTGCGTGTGTGAGTGTGAGAGTGAGTGTGAGTGTGAGTGTGTGTGTTTGTGAGTGTGAGTGTGTGCGTGTGTGTGGGTGTGTGAGCGTGTGCGTGAGCGTGAGCGTGTGCGTGTGCGTGTGCTGTGTGCTGTGGCAGTGCGTGTGCTGTGCGTGCGCGTATGTGTGCGTGTGCGTGTGCGTGTGCGTATGGGTGTGCGTGTACGTGTCGGTGTGCGTGTGCATGTGCGTGTGCGTATGCGCGTGCGGTGTGCGCGCGTGTGCGTGGGCGACGTGTGTGTGGCGTGTGCGTGTGGTGTGCTTGTGCGTGTGCAGAATGCGTGTGCGTGTGCGTGCGTGTGCGTGTGCGTGTCCGTGTCCGTGTGCGTGTGCTTGTACGTGTGATTGTGCGCGTGCATGTGAGTGTGCTTGTGGGTATGCGTGTGCATGTGCATGTGCGTGTGCGTGTGCGTGTGCGTGTGCGTGTGAGTGTGCGTGTGCGTGTGCATGTGCGTGTGCGTGCGAATGTATGTGTGCGTGTGCGTGTGCGTGTACGTGTGTGTGTGCGTGTGAATGTGCGTGTGCGTGCGAATGTATGTGTGCGTGTGCGTGTGCTGCGCTACGCGCCAACTCGCCTGCGTCTGTGTGTCGTGTGCATGTGCATGTGCGTGTCGTGTGCGTGTGCGTGCTGCGTTGCGTGTCCTGTGCTGTGCGTGTCAGTAGTGTGTGTGAATGTGCGTGTGCATGACGGTGTGCGTGTGCGCGTGCGTGTGTGTAGTGTAGTGTGTGTGCAGTGTGTGTGTGTGTGTAGTGTGTGTGTGTGTGTGTTTTAGATGAGTGTGTGTGTGCACTATAGGTGCATGTGTGTGCAGTGATGCTGCACTGCGTCACAAAACAGCGCACATAACTGCCTGCGTCTGACATCTGATGCATGTAGCATCGCTGCGTAGATAGCGTACGTGTGCGTCCGATCACGGTGCAGTGCTCGCAGTATGTGTGTGACAGCAACGTGCATGCACGTGTCGGCGCACTGTGGCCATTCGCATGGTGTGCATGTGTTGTGTGTGCAGGTGTGTCGTAGTGCATGTGTGCACAATAGGTGACATGTGTGCGTGTATGTGTCAGACAGGTACTTCCTCCATATCTCCGAATAACAAATGAACCATCACTACCCACACATCACACACACACACACACAACCACATAAACACTCCATCGCACACGCCACACACAACACACACGCACACCACACAACACCCACACACGTACACGCAGGCTACGCACACGCATATGGACACGCACACGAACACTCACACGCACACGCACACCCACACGCAAACGCACAACTCACAGACACACGCACAGACAGCACACACAGGTCCACACACACACGAACAAGCACTCCGATACGACAACGCACACCATACGCACACGCATAGCACACGCACACGAACTCACACGACACAGCACACACATGAGACAAATACACACGCACATGCGTCCACACACTCACACACACACACACACACTATCTCACCAACGCATCTAAACATGCACCCTCGCATACACACTCACATCTACACACATTAAGACAAACAAACAACCAGAAACATACACGCGCACACATGCCCAAATACGCAATTGCAGGCTTGCTCACACGCACACACGCACACAAGCATACACGCACAAACCCACACACCATATATCCAAGCAAACACGTACGCAAGCACGCATGCGCACACACACACACACACACACTTACACATACGTACATACACACACACACACAAACACACACACACACGCGCGCACACAAGCACACACACACACACACACACACTACACACACACACACACACACACACACACACACACACACCACACAAACACACACCCTCCCAAACACGTGCACACATGCACACGTACACACACACACACACACACACTCACACGCTCAAACACAAGCGCACACACACACGCACACTCACGCACACACACCCACACACACACACACATACACACACACACACACACGTGCAAATATACACAATCACACACACACACACACACACACACACACACACATGAGACACACACATATACTTCCACACACACACTCACAAACGTATCTACCCACAAACCCACATAACCCGCATCCACACACGCACCCTCGCATTTACACCCATATCTACACACATTCACGCAAACAAACACCCACACACACAAACATGCACACGCACAAGCTCACATACACAAATGCAGACTCGCTCACACGCACACACGCATACACGCTCAAACACACACACGCGCTCCTCCAACCATGTATCTAAGCACACAAGTACGCAAGCACGCATGCACACACACGGACACACACCTACACATACGTACATACACACACGCACACACGCACACACGCACACACACACGCACACACAAGCACACACACAAAGCTCACACACACACACACACACACACACACGCAACCACATGCTCAAACACACACGCACATATCCGCGCGCACACAGACACACACACACACACACACACACACACACACACACACGTACAAACAAGCAACCCGCATCCGCACACCGCCCTGGCATTCACACTCAGATCTACACACATTCACACAAACACACAAGCATACACACGCATACACGCTCACAAACACAAATGCACACTCGCTCACTCGTACAAACCCACACACGCGCTCTCCAACCATGCTTATGAACACACACGTACGCAAGCACGCACGTACACACACCTACACCCGCTTACCCATACGCAAATGCACACACATACACACAAGCATCCAACCCCACACATTCACATAACCACCAACCCCCACACATACAAACACAAACACCTACGCACCCACACAAGACACATACGTACGAAAGAACGCACGTGCACACACCTCCACACAATTACACATACGCACATGCACACACACACACACACGCATACACGCAAACACCCACCCCCACACATATACCCACACACACCCACAAGTCACACACACGCACACACGTGAGTACACAAAACACACGCACACACACACATACATACCCACACACTTACAAAAGTCACACACACACACCACATACGCACACACGCACAACTGCACCTTGCACACTCGCACGCACCCACACACGCACACGCACACGCAGCTTACGCACAGGCACATGTACACGCACACGCACACGAACACAAAGCAACGCACACGCCAACACACGCACTCCACGAACACGCATCGCACATCACCACACGCACCCGCCACACTCGCACAACACACCACACCACCACACACACCACACACACACACGCAACACACAAACACACTCACTCACGCGCACAAACCCACACCACACCCAACCACAACAACACACACTACAAAACCTTACACACCCACACAATTACACAACGCACAGCACACACACGCATACACGCAAACGCCACCCACACTACCACAACGCACACGCCACGGTACACAAACACATCACACATTACCCACACACCACAAAAGACACACACACCACACACACACCACACCCACACCCACACACAAACCACACAAACCCCGCACACAAACAAAACACCCCGCGCACACACACTCACTACAAACAACACGCACGCACCCATGAACACAGCACAAGCATCCACAACACGCAGCACCACCACACGCACACACACACGCACAACTCACACGCACAAACACCACCCACACTCACACGCACACCACCACGCACACACACACACACACGCTCCGGCGCACGCAACGCACAACCCACCACACGCACACGCACACCACACACATTCACACGCACCGCACACGCACACGACACCCACGCACACCACACGCACACGCACACGCACAGCACATGGACACACACATACTTCACCACACCTCACAAACGTATCACACAACCACAAACCGCACCACACCGCACCTCGCAACACCCATCCACACATCACGCAAACAAACACACCACCCATGCACACCACAAGCCACCACAATCAGCTAACACGCACACAACGCAACACGCCAAACACACACACGCCTCCTCCAACCAGCTCACAAGTACCAAGCACGCATGCACACACCGACACCACCTCACAACGACAACCACACGCACACAGCACACCACACGCACAAAGCACACCAGCTCACACACACACACGCACCACATCTATGCAACACACACACGCAATCACGCCACGTACACACACACACACCGCTTACCACATCGCACACATGCACACACTACACACAACGCATCGCACACCCCACACATTCACATAACCTACCAACCCCACACATACAAACACAGCAACACGCTACGCACACGCACACGACACATACGTACGAAAGAACGCACGCACACACCTCCACCACTTAACATACGCACATGCACACACACACGCATCGCAACACCCACCCCACATATACCCACACGCACCCACAAGTCACACACACGCACACACGTGAGTACACAAAACACACGCACACACACAACATACATACCCACACACTTACAAAGTCACACACACACCACCACATCGCACACGCACAACGTACACTTGCACACTCGCACGCACCCACACGCACACGCAGCTACGCACAGGCACATGCACACGCACACGCACACGAACACATTAACACGCAACACGCACACGCTCAGCACACGCACATCCACACGAACACGCACTCGCACAAGCTCACGCACGCACCGCACACACATCGAACACACACACACAACACTAACACACACACATCATCCCACACACTACAACACGCATACACACCACAATGCACACTCACTCACGCGCACAATACCTTCACACGCACTACCCAACCATGCATGACACACACGTACGAAAGAACGCACGTACACACCTCACACACACATACGCACATCACGACACACGCATACACGCAAACGCCCACCACACATATACCCACACACACTAAGTCACACTCCACACAGAGTACACAAAACACATACACACATACATACCCACACACTACAAGACACACGCACACACACACACACACACACACACACACACACACACACAACACACACAAAGTCTCATGCACAAACACAAACACACTAACACCCTTGCGCGCACACACCACTCACATACAAACAAGCACGCACGCACCCATGAACACACGCACGCACGCATCCATGCACACACGCACGCACCACCACACGCACACACGCACACGCAGCTTACTCACACGCACATGAACACGCACCACACTCACACGCACACGCACCACGCACACGAACACGCACACGCACACGCATACGCGCATGCCACGAACCACATACCCACGCACATCGCACACGCACACGCACGACGACACATAACACACGCACACGCACACGCACACCGCACACCAGCACACGACACGCACACGCACACGCACACGCACGCACACACATGAGACACACACATACTTCCACACACACACAAACATCTACCCACAAACCCACATAACCTGCATCCACACACGCACCTCGCATTTACACCCATATCTACACACATTCACGCAAACAAACACCACACACACAAACATGCACACGCACAAGCTCACATCACAAATGCAGACTCACACGCACACACGCATACACGCTCAAACACACACACGCGCTCCTCCAACCATGTATCTACGCACAGTACGCAAGCACGCATGCACACACACGGACACACACGCACACATACGTACATACACGCACACGCACACGCACACGCACACACAGCACAAAAGCTACACACACCACACGCACCCACATGCTCAAACACACGCACTATCCGCGCGCACACAGACACACACAGACAAACACACACACACACACACACACACACGTACAAGACAACAACCGCATCCGCACACCGCCCTGGCATTCACGACTCAGATCTACACACATTCACACAAACACACAAGCATACACACGCATACACGCTCACAAACACAAATGCACACTCGCTCACTCGTACAAACCCACACCACGCGCTCTCCAACCATGCTTATGAACACACACGTACGCAAGCACGCACGACACACACTACACCGCTTACCCATACGCAAATGCACACACGTACACACAAGCATCCAACCCACACATTCACATAACCACCAACCCCACACATACAAACACAAACACCTACGCACCCACACAGACACATACGTACGAAAGAACGCACGTGCACACACCTCACACACTACACATACGCACATGCACACACACACGCATACACGCAAACACCCACCCCACACATATACCCACACACACCCACAAGTCACACACACGCACACAGTGAGTACCACAAACACACGCACACACACACATACATACCCACACCTTACAAAAGTCACACACACACAGCCACATACGCACACGCACAACTGCACCCTTGCACTCTGCACGCACCCACACGCACACGCAGCTTACGCACAGGCACATGCACACGCACACGCACACGAACACATT
The DNA here is from genome assembly GCA_036346205.1 of Vesta saturnalis. Classification (NCBI taxonomy): domain Eukaryota; kingdom Metazoa; phylum Arthropoda; class Insecta; order Coleoptera; family Lampyridae; genus Vesta; species Vesta saturnalis. Next base: position 6,796,756 of record JARFJB010001495.1, on the reverse strand, counting down.
AACACGCACACGCACACGCTCACACACGCACATCCACACGAACACGCACTCGCACAAGCTCACGCACAGCACCTGCACACACAATCGAACACACACACACACACACACACTCACACACACCACACACACACGCATACACACAAATGCACACTCACTCACGCGCACAAACCTTCACACGCACTACCCAACCATGCATCGAACACACGTACGAAAGAACGCACGTGTACACACCTCCACACATTACACATACGCACATGCACACACGCATACACGCAAACGCCCACCCCACACATATACCACAACACTACAGTCACACTCCACACACGATACACACCACACATACACCAACATACGACACACACGCACACACACCACACACACACACACCACACACACACCACACAACACACACACACACACACCACAAAGTCTCCATGGGCACACAACACAACACACACACACACACACACACACACACACACACCATCACAACACACGCACGCACCCCTGCACACTGCACCACCCACACACACAGCACACGCAGCTACGCACAGCACATGTACAGCACCACACGCACACGCACACGCACACACACGCACACCACGCACACGCACACGCACACGCACACGCACACGCACACGCACAGCACGCGCACCACACGCACACGCACTCACAGAAACATGCACACGCACACGCACACGCACCCGCACACGCTCACGTACAGGCACCCGCATACGCACTCGTACACGCACTCGCACCCGCCAACGTACACGCAAAGGCACACGCACAGCGCACAAGCACACGTTCACCACACGCACACGCACTCGCACAGCACGCACACGCACTCCACATACACGCGCACACACACGCACACCATCACGACACAATCACAACGTATCGACACACCCCACACAATTACATCACCGCACATACTCACACGCACACGCACACGCACACGCACACGCACACGCACACGCACACGCACACGCACACGCAACGCACGCGACACGCACAGGCACACGCACACGTACACGCACACGCACTCACAGAAAACATGCAACGCACACGCACACACACCCGCACACGCTCACGTACAGGCACCCGCATACGCACTCGTACACGCACTCGCACACGCCAACGTACACGCAGAGGCACACGCACACGCACAAGCACACGTTCACTCACACGCACACGCACTCGCACACGCACACGCACACGCACTCGCACATACACGCGCACACACACGCACACACATCCACGCACACACAATCACCAACGTATCTACAAACACCCACACACAATTACATACACCCGCACACATACTCACACACGCACACACACACACACACAAATTCACACTCGCTCTCACGCACAAACCGACACACGCACCCCCAACCATGCATACTATCACACGTACGAATGCACGCACGTACTCACAAATACACACACTTACACATACGCACGTGCACACGCACATATACACATACAACTACCCCCACAGATACACAAACTACATGCAACCACACACACCCACACACACGCGTACACTAAAACATACATTCCCACACTCTCACAGAAGATATCCACAAGCATACACACGCACACACACACGCACACATACACACACACAAGCACTCCCATGCGCGCACACACACACTCACATACAAACAAGCACGCACGCTCCCATGAACACACGCACGCACGCATCCATGCTCACACGCACGCACCACCTCACGCACACATACGCACACACACACACACACCCATACGCGCACACACACACTCACATACAAGCAAGCACGCACGCACCTATGAACACACGCACGCACGCATCCATGCACACACGCACGCACCACCACACGCACACACACACGCAGCTTACTCACACGCACATGGAGACGCACCCACGCTCACACGCACACGCACCACGTACACGAACACGCACACGCACACGCATACGCGCAAGCTCACGAACACCCACATGCACACGCACATGCCCACGCACACGCACACGCACACGCACACGCACACGCACACGACACGCACACGCACACGCATGCACACGCGCACACACACACGTTCACGCACCACACACACTCGCACACGCACACCTACACGCACACGCACACGCACACGCACACGCACACGCACACGCACACGCTCACACACACGCACACGCACACGCGCACGCTCACGCACACGCACAGCACACGCACACGCACACGCTCACGTACACGCACCCGCATACGCACTCGTACACGCACTCGCACACGCCAACGTACACGCACACGCACACGCATGCAGCACGACGCACACGCACACGCACACGCACACGACATACGCAACGCAACGCACACGCACCCGCACACGCACACGGACACGCGAACGCACACGCAAAGGCACACGCACACGCACAGGTTCACCACACGCACACGCACTCGCATACGCATACGCGCACACACACGCACAACATACGCACATCCACTCACACACTATCACCAACGTATCTACACACACTCACACACAATTACATACACCCGCAAACATACTCACACACACACACACACACACACAATTCACACTCGCTCTCACGCACAAACCCACACACGCACTCCCCAACCATTCATACTTATCACACGTACGATTGCACGCATACCCACAAATACACACACTTACACATACGCACGTGCACACGCACATATACACATGCACCTACCCCACAGATACACAAACACATGCGTACACTAACACATGCATACCCACACTCTCACAGAAGATATACACAATCATACACACGCACACACCCACGCAAACATACACACCCACAGACACACACACAGACACACACACACACACACACACACACACACACACACACACACACACACACACACCACCCTTGCGCGCACACACACTCACATACAAACAAGCACGCACGCACCCATGAACACACGCACGCACGCATCCATGCACACACGCACGCACCACCACACGCACAAGCAGCTTACTCACATGCACATGGATACGCACCCACACTCACACGCCCACGCACCACGCACACGAACACGCACACGCACACGCATACGCGCATGCTCACGAACGCCCACATGCACACGCACATGCACACGCGCACGCCACGCAATCGCACACCCACGCACACGCACACGCACACGCACACGCACACCACGCACACGCACACGCACACGCACACGCACACGCACACGCACACGCACACGCACACGCACACGCACACGCTCACGCACACGGACTCGCACACGCACACCACACGCACACGCACACGCACACGCACACGCACACGCACACGCACACGCACACGCTCACCCACACGCAAACGCACACGCACACGCACACGCTCACGTACACGCACCGCATACGCACTCGTACACGCACTCGCACACGCCAACGTTCACGCACACGCACACGCATACGCAGACGCACACCACACGCATACGCACACGCACAGCACACGCACACGCACACGCATACGCAAACGCACACGCACTCGCATACGCACAGCACGCAACGCACACGCAAAGGCACACGCACACGCACAGGTTCACTCACACGCACACGCACTCGCTCACGCATACGCGCACACACACGCACAGACACGTACATCCTCTCACACACTATCACCAACGTATCTACACACACTCACACACATTACATACACCCGCAAACATACTCACACACACACACACACACACACATCACACAATTCACACTCGCTCCCACCCACAATCCCACACAAGCACTCCCCAACCATTCATACTTATCACACGTACGATTGCACGCACGTACTCACAATACACACACTTACATACGCACGTGCACATGCACATATACACATGAACCTACCCCCACAGATACATAAACACATGCAACCACGCACACGCGTACACTAATACATACACCCACACTCACAGAAGATATACACAAGCATACACACGCACACACCCACGCAAACATACACACCCACACACACCACACGACCACACACACTCACACACACCACACACATAATCACACACAGCACCCACGCACACACACACTCACTACAAACAAGCACGCACGCACCCATGAACACACGCACGCAAGCATCCATGCACCACACGACCACCACACGCACACCGCACACACGCACTCACACGCACATGAACACGCACACGCACACGCACACGCATACGCACACGCTCACGAACAACCACATGCATACGCACAGCACACGCCACGCACACGCACACGCACACGCACATGCCCACGCACACGCACACGCACACGCAACGCACACACACGCACACACAACGCACACGCACACCCACGCACATGCACACACACGTTCACACACAACACACCACACCACCACACCTCACCAATTCACACTCGCTCTCACGCACAACCAGCACTCCCCAACCATTCATACTTATCACACGTACGAATGCACGCACGTACTCACAAATACACACACTTACACATACGCACGTGCACACGCACATATACACATACACCACCCCACAGATACACAAACACATGCAACCCACCACCCACCACACGCGTACACTAACACATACATACCCACACTCACAGAGGATATACACAAGCATACACACACACCACAACACACACCACACACACACACACACACACACACACAACACACCAGCACCCCTTGCGCCACACACACATCACATACAAACAAGCACGCACGCACCCATGAACTCACGCACGCAAGCATCCATGCACACACGCACACGCACACGCAGCTCACACGCACCCACACTCACACGCACACGCACCACGCACACGAACACGCACACGCACACCATACAGCATGCTCACGAACACCCATATGCACACGCACACGCGCACGCACGCACATGCCCACGCACACGCACACGCACACGCACACTCACGACACGCACCACGCACACGCACAGCACACCACGCACCAACACGCACACGCACACATGCACATCGCACACACACACGTCACCGCACACGCACACGCACGCACACGCACACGCACACGCACACGCACACGCACACGCACACGCACACGCACACGCACACGCACAGCACACGACACACGCTCACGCACACGCACACGCACACGCACACGCACACGCACACGCACACGCACACGCCACGTACACGCACCCGCATACGCACTCGTACACGCATTCACACGCCAACGTACACGCACACGCACACGCATACGCAGACGCACACGCACACGCACACGCACACGCACAGCACACGCATACGCAAACGCACACGCACCCGCATACGCACACGCACACGCGAACGCACACGCACAGGTTCACTCACACACACGCATACGCGCACACACGCACACACAGACCCGCACATCCACTCACACACTATCACCAACGTATCTACACACACCACACAATTACATACACCTGCAAACATACCACACACACACACACACACACACACACACAATTCACACTCGCTCCCACGAACAATCCCACACACGTCCCCAACCATTCATACTTATCACACGTACGATTGCACGCACGTACTCACAAATACACACTTACACATACGCACGTGCACACGCACATATACACATGAACCTACCCCCACAGATACACAAACACATGCAACCACGCACACGAGTACACTAACACATGCATACCCACACTCTCACAGAAGATATACACAATCATACACACGCACACACCCACGCAAACATACACACCACACACACACACACAGACACACACACACACACAGCACCCCCATGCGCGCACACACACTCACATACAAACAAGCACGCACGCACCCATGAACACACGCACGCGAGCATCCATGCACACGCACGCCACCACGCACACACCACGCAGCTTATCACGCACATGGACACGCACCCACACCCACACGCAACGCACACGCCCACGCACCACGCACACGAACACGCACACGCACACGCATACGCACACGCCCACGAACAACCACATTCATACGCACAGGCACACGCGCACGCACACGCACACGCACACGCACATGCCACACGCACACGCACACGCACACGCACACGCACACGCACACGCACACACACACGCACACGCACACCCACGCACATGCACACCACGTTCACACACACACACACACACACCACACAACACACTGCCTCACGCACAAACCCACACGCACCCCCAACCATTCATACTTATCCACGTACGAATGCACGCACGTACTGCAACACCACTTACACATACGCACGTGCACACGCACTTATACACATACACCTACCCCCACAGATACACAAACACATGCAACCACACACACCACACACACGCGTACACACACATACATACCCACACCTCACGGAAGATATACACAGCGTACACAGCACCACAGCACACACCAACACACTACACACACACACACCACACACACGCACAACCACACAGCACACCACACCACACACACACACACACAACACACACAGCACCCCTATGCCGCACACACACACACATACAACAAGCACGCACGCACCCATGAACACACGCACGCACGCATCCACGCACACAAACACCACACGCACACGCATACGCACACGCCCACGAACAACCACATTCATACGCACAGGCACACGCCACGCACACGCACGTCACACGCACACGCACACGCACACGACACGCACACGCACACGCACACGCACACGCACACGCACACGCACACACACACACACTTCACACGCTCACG